>JAGKTI010042014.1:0-10166 GCA_018397915.1 Birgus latro
TTTTTTTTCCTTGCTGTCTCCTGACCAGTTCACTCAGTTCAGGAGAGACTATTCGAGTTAGGGGAGTTCCATATTAATATTATAACCCTTCAATATTGGAGTGCTCTTCTAAGCTGAATTGTTTAGTCGAAAGAAAATAAAAACGATGTCTTTGAGCTAAAACTAACGCCATTTACCATTATAGAATGATAATATTTTATTCTCCTTACTGCTAAGGAATTCATTTTGCAAAAAGAAACACCCCATTTACAGCTCGCATCTTGAACCTTCTTACAAAGAACTACAATAAGTACTTTCTAGGGAAGAATTATAGCCTACCCGCATATGGAAATGTTGTTCATGAAGGTATCTACTCTACTGATAACTTTTCCCTATGTTTATATATGTGTAATTTTCCCATTTGAACATCACACAGCACTCTAAAGTTAGGATAACTTGTTTTTTACAGATTTTTTTATTGGTTTGTCTTTTTTTTTATTATTATTATTCCCAGCGCCACATATTTGCCACCCAGTGTTCTCCTCGGGTTGTCTGCTATCACTTTTAGATGTAATTTCCCTGCCTCATACCATTTCATGGTATGTTCCTCCACTCACCAGCCCGTCTTACCCAGGTAATATTCTTCTTTATCCCACTCAATATTTTTTTTCCAGACCTTTCCCCTACTGGTTTCATCTCTCTTTCTCTCGTGCCTCCGTCCACTCTAAACTCTTTCCTCGCCCTTTGTCATTGTGCCTATAATTGTATTATTATTCTTTCTAGTCGTATTTTCTTCTCTTTGTTTTCATGTCCCCACCTCCTTTTCAGATACATGTTGCGTTTACTATTTTTTCCACCGATCTCTACATTCTGCATATAATTTTTTCACATGTCTGGTTTCCCTCAGTTAATTTTCTTCACACTACCTGTTTTGTCTGATCCCTTTCCTATAATTCATACTCTTATATTTTTTTTTTCCACTTTTCCTTCAAGTTTATTCTTCACCTTCCTTCATTGTGCCTTAAGTCCTGTATATTTCTGGCTCAGCTCCTCCAGTTCTCTCGTTCTCTCACACTTTCTTCTCATATACTTCTTTCTCATAATACATTTTCCCGTTCCTCCATCCTCTCCTCCTTTATTACAATTAACATTTTTTGTCATAAAGTCTACTATATCATGCTTTATTTATCTCTCTTCCATATACTTCTAACCTTTAGGCATTTGTTTTTTTCCCCTGCACCCTCCTTCATAGTGTCTATAATCCTCTTGTCTTTTGGGTTCAACTTTTCTCATTTTTTTCAATCTATTTACCATATTTCTGCTTATTTCGCTTACTCATATTCCCACTGTCTTCAGTATTTTTCCCCGTTCCCCCTAATTTCTTTCTCCACCTTCCTTCATTGTGGCCTAGCCTCTACTCATCTCATTTTCTTGTTATCAGCTCTCCCCATTTTACCATCTCCCTCTCTTCCTCCCTGCCGGCTCTCCTGCCTCCTTCCTCCCTCCTTCTGCTTTCCCGGCCTGTTTTCCTCCTTGCCGTTTTCTGTTATTCATATTCAGTAGTTTTCGTATTTCATCCCTTCAGACATTGTCCCGTTCCTTTTACTTTCCCTCCCCGTTCCTTCTCATCTACTGTACTCTTCTCATTTTCAACATTCCTGTTAACTCATACGTTCTTTTTCGACTCCCTCTTATATATTCCTTTCTCATAGTCCCTTTTTCCGTTCCTTCCAAATTCTTTCTCTGTTCTCTCTCGTTATGCCTACAGTCATGACCCCAGTTCTTCACATTTTCTTTACTTCTGATACCCCATGTCTTTTTCTTTTATTCGTTTTCATAAACCTCTCACTCTCACACATTTTTGTCAGTGAACATTTTCTTTTAATCTATTCGCTCTATCCACCTCTTTCTTCCCCTTCCTCCACTCTCCCCTTCATCTCCCTCTTCCTCATCTTACCCCTCCTTCTTTACTCTTCTTCTCAATATTGCTTGTTTTGCATCCGTCTAATTCTCCCACCTACATTCACCTTCTCTTTCTTGCCCCTCTCCGTCTTCTTCACTCCTTTCCCCCGTTTCTCTTTCCTCTTTTTCTCTTCTTCCTTCTCTCTTTCCCTCTCTCATTCCCTCTCCTCTCCCACCACTCCGTCTCTTCCTTCCCCACCTACTTACCCACCTACTCCTCCTCCTTCTGTTCCCCTCTCTCTTTCTCCCAGATGACCTGTAATGACACAGATTTGCTAAATTTTATGGCTCCTTTTGGGTGAGTTAGTGACACGAGCCTCACACCAGCCGCCAACCACTGCCCTCACCTCACCGCCACAAACTGACCCGCTCATTCAACTTTATTCCTACGCACTGATCAAAGGTATTCTTGTGCATGGACTATTTTAGGCCATACTATTATCTGTGTTGGCTGCATTCGCCATGGCTTATTGTGGAATGGAATGGGGTGTCGTATCTTTTACTCAAGAGTTTGTAGGTGAAAGGGTACATGAGCTTGTTTGGTTTTGCCTATACACTTCTCTGTACAAGCTACATTCATTTTGAATACTGCGGTCTTGTGCAACTGTGTGGAATGTTGTCAAATACTTAGCCGTGTTATAGTTACATTTATACAAGATACTTGTTTCCTTAATGTTTATAGCCAGACTATGATCACCATTAGTGTCGCAGATTAGGCTACTGCTGAGTAATGTGGAGTATTGTGTGGTATGGAAAATCATTTTCACAAATGGAAAGTCGGTATATTTAGAAAGTACAACAGTTCCACAGCAACGTCCCTTCGAAATAAAAAGACTCTTCCATGTGCGGGTGAAATTCTCAATATGAGAAAATGAAGGCGCCGAATTCAAGATATGTTATGGAGTATTTTTTTCTTCCTTTCAAGATTTATATTTTTTTCGCAGTGCTCGACGGATTTTTATACTCTAACTGTTTCTGGCCATAATCACTGTGTACGCTACCTAAGCTCTGAAATTTAACTGTGAACGTGCTTAATTACTTGCATCGCTTTCCTAAATAACTTTGAATGTATAATTTATGGGAACAGTTACAGGATAATGACAAGGATGCAAATAATGATGATGGTGATTATGATGTGTATATTGTCTAGTTTAAAAAGTCATACCATGGAGATTGTGGAGATTCGTAGCTTTAATAAGATGGCGGTCTGTGTGATCATTTTTGTCAGGACAGGAAAACAAGATTTAGGTTAAAGGTAAATTAATGATGGTGATGGTGAACTCTGATGTAATGTGGTTGTGTGTGCCGTTATTAGATTCGCGCTTTTCCGTTAATGGGTTATGAGTTCCTGAAGAAAATGTTTTTGTCAAAAATACGGTTAGGATGATGAAAATGGTAATGCTGAATAACGATGGCTGTGGTGATGTTGGCATTGGTGGTGGGTATGACATACCTCCGTCTAGTTCCAATATATCAACTTGTGGATGTGTCATTGATTTAACAGTGTTGTGAAATGGGATTTTTTTTTTTTTTGTAAACTAGTTTTGCAAGTAAGTGAGTTGGATAAAATAGAGAAAATGATAGAGTACCAGGAGAAATTGAAAGATCAGTGGAACACAATGAAAGATCAAGAGAATGGCAGTGTGGAGGAGGAATGGCAGTTGTTTAAGAGCGCTGTGATGGGGCATGCGGAACAGGTGTGTGGTGTGAGGCGAGTGGGTGGTGGTGTAAGAAAGGGAAGTGAATGGTGGTGCGAGGAAGTACGTATGGCTGTGGCCGAGAAGAGACGTGCATATGAAGTGTGGCTGCAGAGGAAGGATGAGGTGTCATATGAGATGTATAAGGAAAAGAGGAATAGGGCGAGAAGGGCTGTGCGTGATGCTAAAGTGGCAGCAGATGAGAGGTGGGGTAGGAGGATGACTGAGAATTTTCAAGAGAATAAGAAAATATTTTGGAAGGGGGTGAAAAGGGTGCGAAAGGGAGAGTCTGGGAAGGACAAGCTAGTAAATGCAGAGGATGGAAGGATGTTAACTGAGATGAATGCAGTAAGGAAGAGATGGGCAGAGTTGGGAGAGTTGAATGATTCTTTGATCACAATGGAGGAAGTGCAGGAGGCAGTAAAGGATGCAAGGAAAGCTGCAGGTATGGATGGGTGTGCTGTGGAATGCCTGAAATGTGGTGGAGCGACTATTGTTGACTGGTTAGTAAGATTGTTGAATGTGTGTTTTGTGCAAGGTATGGTGCCAGTTGACTGGGCAAGTGCTTGTGTGGTCCCGTTGTATAAAGGTAAGGGTGATAAGTATGAATGTACTAGCTTTAGAGGTATAAGTCTGTTGAGTGTGGTAGGTAAGGTGTATGGTAGAGTGTTAATTAAGAGAGTTAGAGAGGGTACAGAGGGAGTGATTGGTGATGAGCAGTGTGGCTTTAGGAGAGGGAGGGGATGTGTGGATTAGGTGTTTGCTGGGAGACAGGTGTGTGAAAAGGATTTAGCGAAAGGTAAGGATGTGTTTTGGGCGTTCATGGATTTAGAGAAAGCATATGATAGAACTGATAGCGAGGCTTTGTGGACTGTTTTAAGATTGTATGGACTTAATGGCAGGTTACTAAAAGGAGTGGAAAATTCTTATGTAAATAGTAGAGCGTGTGTAAGAGTGGGAATACTGTGAGTGATTGGTTTCCCGTGAGAGTGGGGCTGCGGCAGCGATGTGTGATGTCGCCTTGGTTGTTTAATATTTATATGGATGGTGTGGTAAAGGAGCTGAATGCAAGAGTGTTAGGTGGAGGACTGAGTCTGGTGAATGTTGATGGTAGAGAGTGGAATCTGAAGCAGCTGCTGTTTGCGGATGATACTGCACTGGTGGCTGATTCAGAGGAGAGATTGAGTCAGTTGGTAGAGGAGTTTGGTGTGTGAAAGGAGGAAATTGAAAGTAAATGAGAATAAGAGTAAAGTGATGAAGTGTACGAGGTTGGTAGATGGTAGGAGGATGAATATAGTTTTGAATGGTGAGTTGTTTGAGGAGGTAGAGTGTTTTAAGTATTTAGGGACACATGTTGCTGCGGATGGAAGAATAGATGCAGAAGTTAAGTTTAGAATATATGAAGGAGAAAGGTGCTGGGAGGAATGAAAAAAGTGTTTAGATGTCGTTCGCTTACAATGGATGTAAAGAGAAGGTTGAATGAGGGTATTGTGGTACCGACTGCATTATATGGGGCTGAAACATGGAATATGGGTGCAGTAGAGAGGAAAAGTTTGAATGTAATGGAGATGAGGTGTCTGAGGAGAATGAGTGGAGTGACGCGTATGGATCGAGTGAGAAATGATGAAGTGTGAAGGAGAACTGGAGTTGTTCGGGAGATGGCTGATCGAGTTGAGCAGAGGCTGTTGCGATGCTTGGGCATATGGAGAGAATGGATAATGAGCGATTGGTGAAAAAGATAACTGGATCTGATGTAAGAGGTGTAATGCTTGGAGGAAGACCACGAATAGGATGGATGGACAGTGTGAAGAGAGCGTTGGATGCGAGAGGGATGTCTGTTGATCAAGGAAGAGTGGTTGTGCGTGATAGAAATGAATGGAGAGAAATTGTGAATGAATAAATGATGATGCAGCCCTGAGGGGATATTCTCCCGCATTTTGTCTTATCAACTGATCAGGTCAGGTGCGGGTAAGGGGATGGGTCCATTTTGATGTAGCAGGGGTAAACCAGCTCTGCTGTCGGGCCCTGCTGCAGATGTCACTGACTGCACTGCGCAGTTGACCCTCGTGCGGCGTGGTGCGGTGAGGATCTGTCCTTTCTTCCCTCTGGGGCTAAGATGCGATTGAATGTGTTTGAGTGGATGAGTTAATTGGGAGTGTGTCGTCCTGTCTCGGCTACCTCCCTGTCCTTGGGGGAAGCAGCCTAGGTGTATAGATAGATAGTTATGGGAATTATGTCAAGGACGATAACTAAGACGAAAATTATTTATTTTGAGTTGCCTCAGTATTTTCATTTGTAGATATGTAACTTGATGCATTCGAACATCTAGAGAAAGTTTTTGTGTATCTGTGTTTCCCTTCGCGTTTATTAGAGCAAGTTTGGTTACGAAGAAAATACAGATGAGACTTTTGTAGCTTGACTTCACTATTTTCTCTTGTGGATTTGCTTCCCTTGCGTCACAGTATTGGATAATAGTTGTTTTTTTCCGTAGCTGCACCTACCCATAACCAATAATTCATTGGGAAATGCTGGTAACGAAGAAGAAGAATTTGAATTCCTGTCCATACCCTTCCTTCACAGACATAGACACATACCTTACATACATATATACATAAATACATACCTGCATGCATACATACATTCCTACATACATACTGTACATACATACATACAGAAGCGTACACATGTATATGTATAGATACCGCATAGATGTGGATCGATAGACAGAGTGAGACAGAAGTGAGGCAGATAGAGAGACACAGAGAGATTGACTGACAGACAAACAGATAACATTTAGTAAACCGCATACATATCTAAAATACAGTTGTTTACCACTGGCACTTGCACTGGTTCTATAGGCCATTGATGTCACGCATAGCACTAATTTTCAGCACTTCACTGGAGTGTGACTGGTAAATGTGTATTATAAGGTAATGATATACATGTCACTTATTATCTGTTTATTATTATTATTATTATTATTATTATTATTATTATTATTAACGTAGAAGTAGTAGTAGTAGTAGAAGCTGTACTAGTAGTAGTAGCAGTAGAAGTGGTAGTACATTTTTTAATATCACAAAAGGAAGAAACCCGAAATTAGGGATGTTCATGTAAACGAAATTACATTTTTTTTTTTTTTCGGTATCTATCCCATTCTCTTCTCTCTGTCCAAGTATGCCTGGGGAAGTCCAGTCCTGCTGTTGTAAACAACAATAATAGCAATAAAGCCTTCAATCTCTTTCCCAGTATTGGGTATTCCCACCCACCTCCCTCGGGAGTCTCCGCCCCCAAAACCCGAGTCTGCATATTTTCGCTTAGTACACATATTACTTCACTTTTGTTTATGCCTTCCACTGCTACAGCATCACTATGTTTTTTTTTTTCTTCTGCATTTATAACGGAATATATCAGAAAAAATCATTCTTTATAAATAATATAGATACTCGTTTTATAATGCAAGATGTAATAATTCTTTATTTGTCTGCGGTAATTAAAGCTGATCGGAATGTATGAAAATGAACACGTTTATTCCCCATTTCCATATAGGATTAAAATATGCCAAGGAAAAAAAAACTGTAATATTTCTTAAATCGGAATATGAGGAAGTGATTAAACAAATATACGAATAAATAAAAACGAAACGAGTTCCGATCTGCTTCATCTTGCTTACTATACCGTTGGAAGTACGAAACTGCTTGCACCACAAATGCTTGGCAGTGGTATCGCCACACACCTAGGCCAGCATTAAGAGACAAACTGGATGGACATGTCGTCTTGTATGACATACTGAGCAGAAATACAGTACCGGTACGTAGTATCTCTCCTCCTTTATTACCAGAGATGAATGTAGAATAAAAAACATAAACCAGTCCTCCCTTCCTCAACGTTACTTTCATTCGGCTAAAGGTAGACTTCTCGCACGAAAGTATTAATGAACGTTGCATCTAGCGCGTCCAGTTCACAGTCTCGCCAAAGCAGAATAGCGTCGTCTGGAGAGTGCAAGAATAATTCTGAAACAAAAATGGCAAAGAATGGGTTAATTATCTTTCAGAATTCGTTTAATACATTGGGGAAACGTGGAACGATCCGAGGGATCATGTATGACTCTAATTAACCCTTTCTTGTTCTTGCCATCTCTAGGCAGTTTGCGTCAGCCATGAAGACACATTTCAAACTGAATTTGCCAAATACTGCCTTCATTAATCCCTTTACCTGAAGTGGTGTTTCCTAAACTGAGTATTATCGCTTCGAGATAGCAAAAATATAAAAGAATAGCCATTATCGGTGACATCATTTATATTATGCTCCTGCTACATCTCAGTTTACACCTGAAACCACTTTTCCACCTTGAGGGATTAGATATTTCCATCATAAAATATCAGTACTAGCGTGCTTTCTGGGGCAGCATAAAATATTCTGGTCGAGGCAACAATAAACTAAAAATATGTGAAGTATCTACGTAATCTGGAAGTCACGCGACCCACCGATTTTTTTTTTTTTTTGTGCGAGGGACTCTGTGCTGTCCTCCTACGCACACTGGATGGCATCTTACATATTCACACGAACATTGTTACCATACCGTCATACCTTCTATACTAAAACCTCTCAAGACTGTTTGGTTCATCATTGGTGTGATGGTATTAAAAAAAATTTACGAGTATATCTTCAGACTGTACCCTGCCCCAGCTGGTATTTATGTCTGCACCTCGGTCAGCAGTCCTCCGTTTACCACTTTACCACCTCATCTCCAATATGAGCGTCTTTACTGTGCTAAGTTAAACTCCTCTGATGGCAGCAGGAAGGAAATATAAGGCTCTCAACCCACTGACGGTGTTCATGAACGCTTTAAAATCTCTTCTCAATGAAAGATGGAAATAAAATCACTTGGAGGTACCAATAATGAACTGAAATGGCGTCATCGTATTGAAAAGGTTAATAATTCCAGTAAGATGACGCACTACTACGCTCGCAAGATGCTGTGACACCCCTTCTCTCTCTCTCTCTCTCTCTCTCTCTCTCTCTCTCTCTCTCTCTCTCTGTCACTTTCTCTTTTTCTGTCTGTCTCTGGAAGGTAGGGGGGGAGAAGGAGCTTGCCGTCTAGTTCTTGCTGCTCATCAGACGATTTTTTTTTCTCCTTACGTGCCTGTCTTAACAATGTTTTAGTCTTTTGGCGAACAAGAGCTGAACAAATTATTCGTAAAGATAATACGCCGGTATGTAAGCATACAATTGTTAACAACTGTGGACAATGGCTCCTTAGTTACACAAATACGTCTGAACATCATATGACACTATAAAAATAGTTTTTACTACGCTAAAAACAAAACAGCAACAATAGTGTATCGTTTACATATGAAGCATGTTTATAATACAGGCACTTTCATAATTGGCAGATAATATTTCACCACTGAACAACCGGGCTGATATCTGTATACTCCTGCGTTTCATGAATCTCCATATTTCCTAAATGCAGTCCCATCCATCGTGTGTCGGTCCCTTTCCCCTCCCCGGCGTCCTCAGAAGCAATTATGCCATCGCTCTCCACCCCCAGTAGCATCACAACCAGACACCGGCCAGTAATTGTTCCTCTTTTCGGCAACTGGTGAGGCGTCACAGGGTCCAGTATCCTGTCAAATGGTCCTCCTCTGCACCACACATTCAAAGACCAAGTGGCCATTGGTGCTTCAGGTGCTGACGCCACAGGTGAAGTTTACATTTACCTGCTGTGTTTGCCCCAGGACAGTTGATTAGTGAACACGAGAGGTCGCTAATAAAACTGAATAAAATCGTCTAACTATAACAAGAACTCATTTATACCGTCGACAGAGGTGCTTTGAAAAGTGATAGAATTCTTTTACGACGCGAGGCTAAATTTTGTTCTTACCATCTGCCGATAGTAACAACAAAATACTGTAGTTGATATTTTTGTCTCCGAGTGTGCCATTTTCCCGTACTTTCTCTTCCCCCAGATAATTCCTTCATCATCATCATCACCATCAATAGTTTAACATCAACCTCCTTTATGTTGTGATATTTCTAGCTGCAGCCAGAAATAACTCTGGGAAGGACCAGTGTTCTCCTCAATTACTCGTATTCCCATCTGCTATTTTGCCTTCAGAGTCCAGAACCCAGCGTCCCTTTTCTTTTCTCCCCCCCCCCCCTCTCTCTCTCTCTCACACACACACACAAATCACAATTCTTTTTTGAGAGGAACTGACTGAAGGTCAAAGTCACAGGGCAAAGTCATATGTTCTGCAGATGGTGAGCGCGGCTGCTGGACTCGGAGTGCTTCTTTTTCTTGTTCTTTTAACCCTTAGACAACATCAGGTCTCTTAATGGTAGAGTAAGGTGGGCTGGCGAGATCAAAAGTGCAACATCAGTGCTAATCTCTTGGTCTTTGAGTTAACCAAGCAGAATATTGCCCAAAACGGCACCAGCCTACCACTTGTTACCCCCATTTAGGTGTGGGGAGCCGAGGCTTGGTTACTGATGTCCAGTACGATTAGCTATTTCAGTACGATGTAT
>JAGKTI010042015.1:0-10166 GCA_018397915.1 Birgus latro
AAGAAGGGTGGTAACAGGGAGGAGTATCTAAATAAGTATTTCTCAATGTGTTGTTTGGCTTCCTTATGAATTTTTAGTTCTTTAATGGAAAATTAATGGAAGGTTAGGGCAGGCTTAAAGGGATCATTATGGGTAACACTAAGGAAAGTGTTAACCACATATTGGGTGCTTCCATGACAAAAACATGTAGTGTTGACAAAATTCACACATTCCAGGCAAGCTCACTACACAACTTACAGGGTCTGTATCAACTCTTCCATTCAAATTTCTCATCATAAACATTCTCTGACTCCTTGGAATGTGTACCATCACTTCATCTCGATGGTCCTAAAATCTATCTTTCTCTTTCAAGCTGTCATAACACGGTGAATGCATAACATTCAGTCGGTTACATCATCTCAAACTTAATATTCATGAAGATTAGGTTTATAAACTCATTATCACGCATTCTTCTCAATCATTTACCATTCTTCAACAAAGCAACTTCCTCTTTACCCCATCTATGAATGCTCAAACCTAACCTTACACATGTCACCCCTTCCCATTCACTCAATTCACAACAACTCCCACTCATCTCTGTCTCACACAATGCCATGACAACATACATCCAATCCTTGTACACCTTTCCTGTACAATGGCAATAACAAAAACTGTAATGGCAGTAATAATGCATTACCCTGGAGAGTTCTGAAAAAGTGAGTTCCGGAAACTGCCGCTGATCTAAACGAGTTTCAAGAAGAACTGGAATCGCAGTGATGAGAGCTGAGGTGAGGTGAGTGTGAGGCCGGATCTTCTTCAGTATAAACTCCAGGAATATGATTTGTCTGATGTCCAGATCATTTACTTGGTGGCGAAGCATCTGGTAAAAGAGAAATAAATCATGTTTGTATTGTGACTCTTGAATCCTTTTGCTACAAATCACTCTGATGTTTAAGAAAATCATATGCAGGCTCTTTTTATTCAATTTCTTTGAAAAGCTTTGTACATGCTTGTGTGTCAACCTTATTCACCTAAGGGAGACTTTCCATGCCACATGACATCTGGCAGCATCTCTTTGCACTCCCTTGTCCTCAAGGGAGCCGTCAACTTAACTCTACCTCTTGGTGCTCTGCCATCCACAACATTCACTCTTATGATAAGCTCTCTCATTTCATTTTCATCCTGCAGCTGAGGATGGTGCTGTGAAGGAGGAGAGCAGGTTGGTGGAGGAAGGTTGCAAATAACTTCTATTCAGCAACAAATATCTCCATCCCAATAAACTCCTCATTATTTGTGTCATGTGTTTTACATCTCTACTAGCACAGGTACCCGGCGATGCCTGGGTGAAACCTATGATCGTGCATACTGGCATTGCCCAAGACCCTTCATGGCCACTCCCTGGGGTCCCATTTTACCAACTGAACCTAGGGTCCTCCAGGAGCCCATTTTCCCAATGATATATTTCCCATGGACTTATTCCTACCAAGGACCTATTTTCCCACTACCCACACACCCTACCTGCTCTGCCCAGTGCCCACCCCACCAATCTTTCCACCCATCTGCCCCATTGTAGGCAATAATGATAGAGTTGTAGAAGTAAAAAACTCTACGGTAACTGGCTTCTACATTTCAACTATGGTGACTTGATTATTTCTAATTAGATTTAATCTTGGCCATCAGAGATACCACTTTAGCAACTATAATGATACCATCAAAGTCACTGTAAAAAGTTACACCTGTCCAAGTTGCTTAGTGAGTTCTATATGCATCCCCCTCGATTTCCACAGAGGACAGCCAAACAGACAAACGTACTCTTTTATATAAATATGGATTAATTAATTAAACTTACTCTATTTTTTCAATTCTGCTATTAATTATTGGTAAAAAGTAGGTAGATAATTCAATGACTCATGGTCTGTTTCTTAAAAGGACTATTAACTATCGTTTTGAATCTTATCCATTTTGCAGAATCACATTTCACAATCTTTCTATTTGAAGGTTGGATTGAAACAAGGATGTGTCATGTCTCCATGGTTGTTCAATCTGTACATGGATGGGGTTATAAAAGAGATACAAGGTCGGGCAGTTGGATGTTGGAGCGGCCCTAGTGAGAGAGGGCAGTGTTTGGAAACTCCATGTACTGTTGTTTGTCGATGATACTGTGTTGTTGAGCGAAGACGAAGGAGAGCTGCAAGGCTTAGTAGATGAGTTTGGGAGAGTGTGTAAGAAACGGAATCTAAAGGTGAATGTAGGGAAGAGTAAAGTGATGGTCTTCGAGAGAAGTGAAGCCAGTGAATGTACAGTGAGATTGGATGGAAAGGATATAGAGAATGTGAGTGAATTTAAGTACTTGGGCAGTGTGATGAGTAAGGAAGGAAGTCTGGAGGGTGAAGTGCTCGAAAGGGTGCAGCAGGGAAGGAAGGTTGCTGGTTCGTTGAAAGCAGTGATAAGAAACAGGGAGGTGAGCATGGAAGTGAAAAAGTTGTTACATGACAGTATTGTGATACCAACTCTAACATATGGAAGTGAAGCTTGGACCCTGTTGGAGGGACAGAAGTCAAGAGTGAGAACAGTGGAAATGAGTTATTTGAGAGGAGCATGTGGAGTCAAATGGAGAGACAGACTAACAAATGAGGAAGTGAGGGAGCATTGTGGTGTGGTTGTGGACGTGATGGGAAGCATTGGGAGAAACACGTTAAGGTGGTTTGGGCATGTGGAGAGAATGGAGAGTGAAAGACTGATGAGGAGAGTGTATGTGAATGAGATGGAGGGGGCGAGAGGGAGGGGGAGGCCGAGGATGAGAGGGAGGGGGAGGCCGAGGATGAGACGGAGGGATGGAGTGGAGAGGTATATGAGAGAGGGGGGTGTGAGTTGGAAGCGTGGTAGTGAAATGGCGGGGGACAGAGTGACATGGAGGCAATTTTTTTGTGGCCACCCCGTGCGGGATTGAGGCGTCTGGCAATAGATGGATAGACATTTCACAATAAGTTTGGGTGACTCTATTAACTGCATGATGCAAGGTTCCACTCTATCTCCACTGAACCCACATAATAATGTGTTCAAGTTATGAGTGATTGTTATTTTATTGGTTTTCCAGTAACATAACCATCCATCCATCCACCATCCAATCCTATGTCGCCCCACAGAGGAGTGTAGGAACCCAGGGCTAGGCAAGTTGGTCCTGACATTTGAGATGAGAGTGACCAGCCTCACTCATTCCTGAGTGGCATTACATGGGCAATAAACCCCAACCATCCCTTGGACGTAAACCTCCCCAGGCTCAATCCGATTGGAGCACCTTAATTACCCACTAAACCACCAGGTGCCATAATTTGGTTATATGGTTACAACCCAGCATACTAAATGGTTTCCCAGTGTTCAGGAAACCATTTAGCTTGTCACTCACTGTAGAGTCACCCATAGGCAGAAGGAAGAGGAAAGAATGAAGGAAAGAAAGACAGAGGAGGGAGGGTAAAGTTACCCGCAGGCAGAAGAAAGAAGAAAGAATGATGGAAAGAAAGACAGAAGAGGAAAGATGGAAGAAAGGAAAAGGCAGAAACCCCAAGCAGCACTACATCGAGTGAGTGGATGGTGAGCGTCCCCACCTACCACAAAGCAACATAACCCAAAGTGTAAAATGATGGAGACCTATACGAGTCGTGTCATGAATGATTACTTCAACGCAATGAGTTGTGGCTGGTTACTTTCTCACACTCTTTATGTTAGCTCCACCTATATGAGCACATGGTACAATCCCCTGAGGATGATCCTGCACACTGATATCTGAAAGAGGCAACCTGGAAGGGAAGTGACCTAGGAGACAGCTGAAAAACTCAAGACTGACTTTGAAGAAGAAGAGTTGCTGCCAGGAGACTTGCATGATGGAACCCCTGTAGGTGGAAATGAAAGGTGATTGAGGCTACAAGGTATGTTCAGAAAATATCCAACTTTAGGCTCTAAAAAAATAAATAGCTAACCTGTTGAGCTAGGACACTAATTGCCCTCAAAGTACGCCCCTTCTGACCTGACACACATAAACCAGAATTCTCTCCATAACCTGAAACATTTTTCACAGTCGGTTTTCTGTATCTCCTGCAGGTGCTTTGTCACATTTGTTATGATCTCTTCTTTCGTCTCAAATTGGAAACCCTTCAGTGGACTTTTGAGCTTAACCAAAAGTCACACAGAGCCATGTCTGGTGATCAGGGAGCCTGCAGGACCTGTGGGATGTTGTGCTTGGCCAAAATTTCCTGAATCAGCTGAGAAGAATGGACAGGGGCATTGTCATGGTGCAGCTTTCAAATTGCCACTTTCCAAAGGTCTGGTCTCTTCCTCTGAACTGCATAACGATGGCAACAGATAATGTCAGGGTGGTAATGTCTGCTGACAACCTGACCTGGTGTGTATTCAAGATGCACAATACCATGGTAGTAAAAAAAAAACCTGCCAACATGGGAGTGCATTTCACACTGCTGTGGACCACTAGGGCACCCTGCATGCTTCCACTGGGATGACTGTGCACTGGCTTCTGAGCCATACCCATACACCCAAGTCTCATCTCCTGTGATAACAGTCTTCAGAAAATCTGGGACAATTTGCACACTCCAACATGTCTTAGGCAACATTCATCCGAGAGAAGAGATCATGATGAATGTGACAATCATCTGCAGACAATATCAAAAACTGACTTTGAAAAATGTTTCAAGCAGTGAAAAGAAAGCTGGGTTATGTCTGTCAAGTCAGAAGGGGCCTACTTTGAAGGGGATTAGAGTCCTAACTCAACAGGTTAGTTATTTTTTTTTTAGAGCCTAAGGTCAGATACTTTCTGAACTGAACTCGTATGTGCCATCATGGCATTCATCCGGAGTGGGCAAGTGAGTACAGTATATATACTATACTGTAAAATGACTTCTCAAGGTTTCAATATGGTTATCAGTAAACTGCTGAGTACATTCAGGACTGTCAGTATTCAGACTCTTTAGTACCCATGGAGTTTGAGGGGATCACTATCTATCAATCTATTGCCAGACCCCTTAATCCCGTAAGGGGTGGCTACAAACAAATAACTTCCATGTTGCCCTGTCCCCCGCCATTTTGCTGCCCTCCCCCCAGCTCACACTCCCCTTTCCCATATACCTCTCCACTCTACCCCTTTGCCTCATCCTTTGCCTCCCCCTCCCTGTCCCCCTCTCCACCTCATTCAAGTACATTTTCCTCATTAGTCTCTCACTCTCCATCATCTCCACATGACCAAACAACCTCCATGTATTTCTCCTAGTGCTTTCCATCACATCCACACCATAACACTCCTTCACTGCCTCATTTGTTAGTCTGTCTCTCCATGTAACCCCATATGCTCCTCTCAAATAACTCATTCCCACTGTTCCCACTCTTGACTTGTGAACTTCCAACAAGGTCCAAGCTTCAGTTCCATACATTAGAGTTGGTATGACAATACTATCAGGTGGTGACTTTTTCACTTCCATGCTCACTTTCCTATTTCTTATCACTGCTTTCAAAGAGCCAGCAACCTTTCTTCCCTGTTGTACCTTTCCAAGCACTTCATCCTCCAAACTTCCATCCTTACTCATCACACTACCAAAGTATTGAATGCATTCACATTTTCCATTTCCTCATCATCCAACCTCACTGTGCATTCAGTGACTTCATTTCTCTCGAAGACCATAAGCACTCTCCCCTAAATTCACCTTTAGATTCCATTTCGTACATACTCTCCCAAACTCACTCACCATGCCCTGAGGTTCCCTTTGTCTTCATTTAACAATACAGTATCATCTGCAAAGAACAGAGCAGGAAGTTTTCAAGTGCTGCCCTCTCTCATTAGGGCCACTCGAACATCTACTGTCCTACCTTGTATCTCTCTTATAACCCCACCCATATACAGACTGAACAACCATGGAGACATGACACATCCCTGTTTCAATCCAACATTCAGATGGAACTCAATTCACCATCCACACCAATGCAGCCTTAACACTCACATACCTTCACGGCATTCAACAACATCCCATTTGGTCCACATATTCTTAATATTTTCCACATTCCTTTTCTATTGGCTCTGTTCTTTTTCTAAATCCATGAAGGCTATGTATAACTTCTTTCTCTTCTCTAGAAACTTTTCACTAAAGACCTAAGGATGAGTATCTGATCTACACAACCTATTCTCTTCCTAAAACCACCCTCTTCTTCTCCAACTAATTCACCTGTAATTTCCCTAACTCTATCAATAAGTATCCTTCTATATACATTTGCTATTACATTACGAAGACAAATGCCCCTTTGATTGCCACACACTTTTTTCACCTTTTCCTTTGTGATTATATTTTTGCGATTGGGGTCAAGCAAATTCTCTGTCACTTGTGAGACTCAGATGTGATGAAGAATTTTAACTGTTGCTCCTTTTGACAATGAAGATACATCTCCGTACAAACAATGGAGGTACAGTCACTCATAAAAGTTCGTGGGGGTCCATGTGCGTGTGGGCCTCTGCAGTCCCCATCCCTTTCTATACGGCAAGTCTGTATAATGACGTGACGACGCAAACACCCATACACACGGCAGAATTGGGACTTGATGTAATAAAGTAAGAAAGGATTATGTTTGTCAATCATATGTTATTGGCAGTCATAATCAGCTGAATGTTGTATGATAGGATATGAAGGATAGAGCCCTTTTGATGTCTAAGTTTTCATTAAGCAAGTGAGCAGTGATGACGGTAGTGCAGGTAGAGATGAAGTTGAATCGTTTCGAAAATTTGCTTCGTACCCACATGAATAATGTTGTAAACCATTAAGAGCTGAACGCACACAGTATCGAACATAAATATTGTTTAGCATATCTTCGTCATGCATGCCTCCATATAACCAGTGAAAAACACATCTGAATAATAGGTAATAAAACATTCTAAGCAGACCAAGACTTGAAACAATGAACAGTGAAGCAGTCTGAGTTGGCCAGAGTCGTAATGAACAGCCTCGAGTCAGAAGGAGTTAAGTTCCCACTATGCTATGCTATTTGAGGTTAAAGCCATTTGATCATATAGAAATGAAATACTGTAGTATATACGCTAAACATACGAAATCTTTACTGTGCAGTCATTTGATGTCGACCAATTACTCTCTAAATAAATACCATTCGTCAGATCGCAATATATTGTCCTGCATCTCGATCTGCACTACTGTCGTCACTGCTCACTTGCTTAATGAAAACTTAGGCATCAAAAGGGCTCTAACCTTCATATCTTATCATACAACATTGAACTGATTATGACTACCAATAAAATATGATTGACAAACATAATCCTTTCTTACTTTATTACATCAAGCTCCAGTTCTGCCGTGTGTATGGGTGTTTGCGTCGTCACGTCATTATACAGACTCGCCGTATAGAAATAGGTGGGGATTGCACAGGGCCACATACACACGGACCCCACCAAACTTTTATGAGTGACTGTACATCTCCATTTGAAAGAAAGTTTTATACTTTTGGACATTGCTACTCCTCACCCTGCCCTAGGGTGGGAAAGGAGGTCCGGATGACGATGATGATGAATGAGAAAATGTAATTTTATTACGGGGGAATCACACCCCTGCTGATTTTATGGGCATAATGTACCCTACAATCTGTAGATATCATTATCTTTAAATGGCCATATTTCACTGCCAAATAATATTACATTCTCTTATAAATTATAGGAAGTATAAAACTTCCTTTTACATGGAGAGTGAGGACGTGTATAATGATTGTCAAAAAGAGCAACAGTTCTTAAAATTCTTCATCACATCAGAGTCTCACAAGTGACAAAGAGTTTGTTTCACCCCATTAGCAATACAAATATATATGTATATACATTGTATATATATATATATAAATGTGTGTGCATATATATATATACAGTAATCCCTCTACTATCCGATGTAACAGAGCCAAAGGCATGACAGGACAGTGGTCTTGTTTGGATAGTGGCCCTGAAGCTCCAGCACTGGTCATTCATGACCCTAACCTAACCTAACCTAAATCAGAAAACCACCTACCTACCTCCTTACTGGACATGCATAGCATTTATTTAAGTCCCCTTTCACATAAATAATGCACACAAAGCATGAATTAACTGAATTTTAACCAAAAAATTATGATTTAGAGGTGAGTAAGGCATAGGTGCTCACAACTTGCCAGCAAGTGTAAGTAAGTATCAGACATGGAAATCACTATGAAAATCACCCTTTCTCACACCATATGCATTAAATAATGGACACAAAGCATGAATTCATTGAATTTTAACCCAAAAATGATGATTTTGAGGTAAGTAAGGCATAGATGTTCATGAGTTGGCAGCTTAGTGTAAATAAGTATCGGACGTGGCAATCACTATGAAAATCATCATTTCTCACATGTTATGCACTAAAATATGGGATACAAAGCATCAAATAAATAAATTGTTACCAGAAAAAGAGTTAGGCATGGCAAAGGTGTTCACTGTTCACCAACAGCACCGGTCATTCTTGACCCTAACCTAACCTAACCTAAATCAGAAAACCACATACTTACTTCCCTACCGGACATGCATAGCACTTATTTAAGGCCCTATTCACATAAATAATTGGCACAAAGCATGAGTTAATCGGACTTTAACCTACAAATGATGAATCTGAGGTAAGGCAGGGGTGTTCACCAGTTGGCAGGTTAATGTAAGTATCGGACGTGGCAATCACTATGAAAATCATCATTTCTCATATCTTATGCACTAAAATATGGGATACGAAGCATCAAATAAATAAACTGTTACCAGAAAAAGAGTTAGGTATGGCAAAGGTGTTCACTGTTCACCAACAGCACCAGTCATTCTTGACCCTAACTTAACCTAACCTAAATCAGAAAACCACCTACCTACCTCCCTACCGGTCATGCACAGCACTTATTTAAGACCCCATTCACATAAATAATTGGCACAAAGCATGAATTAATCGAATTTTAACCCCAAAATGATGAATTTAGGGTAAGTAAGGCAGGGGTGTTCACGAGCTGGCATGTTAGTTTAAGCAAATATCGGACGTGGCAATCACTATGAAAATCATCATTTCTGATATCTTATGCACTAAAATATGGGATACAAAGCATCAAATAAATAACTTATTACCAGAAAAAGAGTTAGGTATGGCAAAGGTGTTCACTGTTCACCAACAGCACCGGTAATTCTTGACCCTAACCTAACCTAACCTAAATCAGAAAACCACCTACCTACCTCCCTACCGGACATGCATAGCACTTATTTAAGACCCTATTCACATAAATAATTGGCACAGAGCATGAATTAATCGAATTTTAACCCAGAAATGATGATTTTGAGGTGAGTAAGGCAGGTGTGTTCGCCAGCTGACTACATAATGAACGAAAGGAAGAGACATCATTATTACTGAGAAAATCACCTTTTCACAGCCTATGCACTCAAATATGGGACACAACGCATGAAGTAAATAAAATGTAACCAGAAAAATTATGATTTAGAGGTGTGTAGGGTAAAAATGTTCACTAGTTGACTAGATAGTGAACGTATGTAAGAGACATGGTAATCACTAAGAAAATTACCTCTTTCACAGCCTGTGCACTCAAATATGGGACATAAAGCATAATGTAAATAAAATGTAACCAGAGAATGAGGATTTAGAAGTGATTATGGAAAATATTTAGCAGTTGACAATGTTTACTTACATGTCCATGATTGTTGTTTACTCCTTGTTTACCCCCACCTCTAAGGTTTTTACAGTGGTCATAATTGCTCTTGAAGCATGTCCAGTAATCCAGTGTTTAACTAAACTTAATTATTAGAACTGTGACTTTTGATTATTTAAACAAGAATGAAAATACCGCAAACAATCGGACAGCCGTCCACCACTCACGGGAGTTGAGACAGAATTAGTAGGAGAGGGATTGGGCGGGAAGGGAGCTAGTCGCCGTGCGCAGGAAATTCAAACTAAAGCGGTCGGGAAAAATCGGATTTTTTTCGTTTTTTTTGCAATGTTGGGGTTTTGGCCATCAGCCCACGATGTCCGAATAGTGATGTAACCGGATAGTGGTCATCCGGATAGTAGAAAGATTACTGTATATATATACAGTACATACATATACACACACACACACATATATATATATATATATATATATATATA
>JAGKTI010042016.1:0-10166 GCA_018397915.1 Birgus latro
GGTAGACCGAGAAAGACATGGGACGAGGTCATTAAATGGGACTTAAGGGTTAAGGGACTGAATAGGGAGGCTGCCAGAGATCGAGCAGCGTGGAGGGCCGCCATTGGGTGACCAAGGCCGACACATGCAAGCATGTTGGAGCCTTCGAAAACGAAAACGATTTCAACATTTAAAATATCATCAGTCATCTAAGAGGAACAGAGTAAGACTAACTTCCAAAACATATTTCACAAAAAATTTATGTCAACAAAATTATCCATAAAATGCTTAGTGAACAGAGGCTAATGCAGTTATGTAACATAAAGAGGTACTGCAGACGTAGTGCTATTTAGAGATGGTGAAATGCCCACCCAGCGAAGTGACCCCGACACCACCACCCTAGGAGGAGGACGCGGGGAGATGACACCTACCTTAAGAGGAGGCCACGGGGAGGTTGACAGGTGCTGCACGCTACACCGCCCCACGTCCCCAGTAACCTTATGCCCCTCTTACCCCCAGCCAGACCCCCAGGAATCGACCCAGTGCATTACCCTCCTACAAGGGCAACGTTCACCAGACTTGAGGTGGGACTGACCCTCACACAGTCTCTAATAGACCTTCGACTACAGAGTCCTCCGAACCTGAGGCTAGAAGAGGGAGAGAGACAATCAGTCCTCAAAAACCTATTACACTCCAGGGGAGCAGCAGCGCAGTAGAGGCCACTGGTCCTGCTGTAGAAGGGGAAACCACCTGACCTACTTCTGCTACCCGGCGTAGGGAGCAGTAATTTCGGCGCATCTACCAGACGACCCTCGCCTGTACTCCTGAGGAAGGGAATGGAGCCAGAGTAGAGTCCACTGGACATACAGGGGGAGAGACCACCGGTCGTCCCTCAGCTGCAACTTTCCCCGGCAGCAAGAGAGCAGTAGAGTCCACCGGACCTGCCTCAGGAGTCAAGAAGTCCACCGGACTTCCTCCTCCTCTTGTCCCCTGGCCGAGTGGTTTCCTGACAGAGTCCACCGGACCTGCCGATGGGAGGAGAGTCCACCGGGCCTTCTTCCTCAGCCCTGGCGTGGAGCTCCAGAAGAGTCCAGTGGACCTGCTAAGTCGAGGGAGGGACCACCAGTCATCCCTGCTTCACTAGCTCGGAGGCTCCCTACAAGGATGCCGTCTCTCGCTCAGCTCACCCCTCCAGAAGGCGAGCGAGACACTCCTCCGGCTTCCCCTCTCCTACAAAGGGCGTAGACTGCTCCCCAGCCAGCCTACTGACGGAGAGGGTCTGAAGTGGACCCGTGGTGAGCCTGGGTGTCCTGTCCCTGCAGCCCAGCCCCCGACACCCCCAGCAGCTGACGGACTCTCCCAGGGCAAGTGGCCACAGACGACCCCTGACGACCTTCCCCTCCCGACGAGACTCCAGCCTCAGGCCTTCAAGGGCTGCCCCGCAGTCAGCCCCAGGCCCGGACTAGCCCGGAGCCTCCTCCAGGACGCCCACTATGGCCAAAGGCAGGCGCCGGGCAGCGCACATCTTAGCCCTGTTTGGCCCCAGTCCCGAGGGCCTCCGCACCCCGACAGCCCCTGGCAGGAAAGGGCTGCCTTACTCGCCGCCCTCAAGCCTACACCAAACTCCCAACGTCGCCACACGAGGCCGGTGCCCTTATCAGGAGTGTACCCCCCGACGGCCCTCCCCCTACGCCGGGCCGTCACCTGCACCTACCTGTGTGTGCCTCAGTGTCTCACCAGTGACTAGTGCAACAACTGTGTCCCACCATAGTGCTGTAGCCGAGTGTGTATTCCCCCACCCAGAGTGTCGTGACCCCTGTGTAATATCCATACCCTCCCCTTTATGAGACTCAGAACCTTGTGACCCTGTGGGATATTAGTGTCCATACAGAACATAGTGACGCCCTCTCCTTTGTAACACTGTAACCCCCCTGCGATACTGTGACCCTTGTGTATAAAGTGTACTATTCTGTCTCCCGGCCCCTGTGTAATATTTGTGCCCCAATGGTAATGTCACGACACCTGTGTAATATCTTTAACCATTAATAGTGTCACAGCCCTGTGCAATGCTTCCCCTTGGAGACACAGTGTTGTGCTGTATGCTCTGTGTTGTCATATACATAGAATTGTCTCATGTACGTGCAGTGTTAAATCCACTGTATCTGTATACTTGTAAGACTAATTAGCCGGTGTTTGAGCCCTATCCCTTGTCTACATGCTCTAGCCCGGTCCTGAACAAAAGAACCCAAGCACATGCCCGTAGCTGAGTCCAAGGAGTTGGACCAAGAATACGCTGCATAACAGATGGATTATAGGTATTAATACACAGTGACTCAAGTAGTCTGTAGTTACTTTATTTTCATGTACAAGAAAATATTTTAAAATACTGTTTTTAAAATCTGATGACAAGATACACAAGGATCCCTTACTGCTGAGTGAGGAGACGACTTGAGTATTCAGTCTGTCTTGCTCGCATGACCCAATGCTCGTGTGTCCTAACTCTGAAAGTAGGGACTATGCCACCAATATACCCGACCTTGCTGCAGACCCTGTATAGAATAAGAAATCGGACAACCAATATTTTAGGCTGCTCACTGATTGGTCGGCCGACAGGGAGCCATTTTTTGTGCCAATGCCTCATAGCCTGGGTGCTGTCCGACTGCAGATTCTTCTGAAAATACATCTCATCACCTGCTGTGATACATGATTAGTTGATATATAAAATGTCTCTTTAATTGTAGTATATTTGGTTAACTGAAGCTACTGAAGTTTTCGTTTGTAGTATTTATCTTTACATATGGATTTTACTTCAAATTAAATGTAAATACCGAGATAATAGCCGAATTGTAATGTTGACAAGCCAAAATGTTGGTATCTGCTTTTTGCCCTTATAAATGGCTGGTTGTACTGCATTTGGGTGCACTGACACTGAAGGACCTTCTTTGCACAATTTCCGAACTCTTATGATGCAGCAAGAAGGAAATTATGGAAAATTAAGGTGAAGAGAGCAGACTGGTCTGCAAGTGTGCATCATAGGCATTGGTAGGTAAGTTTTATTTATTATACATGTACTGTATTTGGCCTGTTTATGAAAAGAGTTGTTATACCATAATATAAGCTGAAAGGGGCAGTGTGAGGATACAGGGTATTTTCATAGATGAAATGGAAATAAGATAGGTTATATGCTGGACCCTGTGTCTAGGCCCTCAAACGTTCATACTTTCCTCTTTAATAGCAACAAAATGATGAGTTTGATTGGTGAGAGAAGACCTTTGTCTGCGTTTAGTCTAAGATACCGTATACAGTACATGATGTGCACTTTAATGTTGGGTGTATGTGTTGGGATAAGGCTTAATTGTGAAAAATTATTCTTTTGATATTAATGATTGATTGTTGGTCCTTACATGCAACAAAGAAAAATGTATCACTTGATAATACCTTCTTTTGTTGACTACATTAGTTATAAGAAAGGAATTCTAATGTATCTATTCACTGCTGTATCAGATCTTCATTCAAACGCAGAAGCGATCTTCAAGACCTGTGCTGATTTAATTTTGAGTAGCTCCTCAGTAAGGGAAATGCTTAGTGAAGCTGTAAGAGGTAAAATTTTCATAAAAAAATGTAATAACTCCCAAAATGCCACAATGATACCAACTCATTATTAACATCACACTTCAATCGAAGATAATTGTCTCTGCCATGTAAAAACAATATCCAGATAAAGAAAATACCATAAAATAATTACGAGTAGCACATGCACTACAGCAATTGGAAAATATGCAAGAACAGATTCGACACTTGTAATCAACTGATAGATGATATAGGTTAGGTTAGGGAACATTATGTATATACAGTAAATACTTTATGTACTTAAAACCTACAAACTGTATTGGAGCTACAGTGTTTTTCATGAGTATCTGTGATTTCTATTGTACAGCATCAAACGTGACAAAAGCAACAATCAGTGAGAGATATTGCAGAACAGGTTATAGAATACTGGTTGTTGAGAATCGGGATTTGCTGGACAGGAAGTACTGGAAGGTTCTCAGTGCTTCTCGTATTTTTTGTTTTTAAATTTACGCGTCACAACTGTCAGTTAGCCTGCTATTTGAGAGCGGAGGTGTATTGTAAAGTTAAGCATACAATTTTTTACACTCGAACAGGGCAGTACTCCCGAGGTGGATGGCAAGCTGGTGATAGGGAGAGCTGGAGCTCCCATTTCACCAACCCTCAGGACTTGATCCTGACCATCTCCCTTTGCTGAACATTTTCAGTCCTTTCATTTACACAGAGAGTAGGGCAGAATACATTCTGAATACCTCTACCACACTACATGCACATATCACATCTTCTATTCCCAATCCCTTTAGCAATGGCCACTGCATTATTGCTGTCAAACGAGGTGGTACCTCGAATTGCCACCACCGGCAGGGTAGGGGTGGCAGCACAGGGTCCTCCGGGTCGCCATCAAGCGACTGTGCTGGCAGCGACTGTTGCAATTTCCAGTCATGCTTGCCAGCGGAAGAGTGAAGGTGTGGCCTTATTCTTCACCAATATCAGTGGTCTTATCACCAATCTAATTTCACAATACTGGCTTCGTTGGTGGAGGACGAGGAACTAGGGGTGTTGAATTCGGGAGGAATGACGTACTTTCATAGTCCAACTGGTGTTTTCACAGCCATTGATTTGTCTCTGTGCTCAGCTACTTCTGTTTTAGATTTTAGGTGGAAAGTGTTGCCGGATCTGCATGGCAGTGATCACTTCCCGATTTATTTTATCTTCTGCTTAGTGTGAGCCACTATGTCGTCTCCCTCGCTGGCGCCTTGATAAAGCAAACTGGCCACTCTTCCAAGAGTTATGTTCCACTGACCGCACTGTGGACAGTTCTGTTGGTGGCTTATGTAACTGATGTAATGCACCCAGCTGTTCTTCAGTCTATTCTCAAGACCTCTGGTCATTCCCCTAAATGTCCAGTTCCTTGAACCCCTGAATGCACCTCTACAGTGAGGGCCAAACGGGTCGCCTTCTCTCGGTTTCGCCACCATCGTGGGGACAATCAATATTTGGTGGCTTTTTGGAGGGCGCTTGCTCACGCACGTCGCGTGCTCAAAGAGGCCAGACGTTCTTTATGGCAGGAATATGTTTCCTCCCTTAATTCGAGGACTTCTCTCACCCAAGTGTGGAACCGTGTCAGAAAGATTTCTGGCAAATTTTCTGTTCCTTCCCCTCCTGTTTTATCTGATGCTGATGAGACTGTGACTGATCCCTTTGCTGTTGCTGAAGCATTTGTCCAGCATGTTGCAGGTGTGTCTAAAAAGGACACAGATTCGTCTTCACCATGCCAACGTCGGCGCTTGGAAGCCTGTAGCCTCACTTCACATCTTCTGGGGGATAGTCTTATAATGTCCCCTTTTCTGTTTCTGAGCTTCGGGCAGCTTTGTCACAGTGTCATAACTCGTCTCCTGGCTGTGATGATATTCCATATGCCTTTTTGCGTCATATGTCTGATGACTCCATTTCCTTTTTACTGGCACTTGTTGAGTGCCCCAGTCTTGGGGATCTTCGTCGGCGGTACCTTTCTAGATGCCGAGCCAACAACAGTTCGTACCTTCTCTCCTCAGTGCTTGGGGAAGAGGCTTGTGTTATGGTGGGAAGTACCTTATCCTTTGTGCTGCGTTCTGGCCTTCTCCGCAAGATATAAAGCTTTACCATATTTTAGCTTGTGTTTTAATGATAATGTACTAGTTTTAACCCTTATCTTTCCACTTCTTTTATACTGTTGGTTTGTTTTAAGCATCGTTTTTTCTTTTTTTTTTGTCATGTTTGTTATATACAGCCGGTTTGTTTTAAGCATCGATTTTCTCAGCTTTTTATTGTTTTTATTATATATTTTGATTTTCTTTTATTGTTTGTGTTTGGCGGCATATGACCTCTGCTGTTGTGCCGCCATGTCGCTTCTTCATTCATTCACTGGCGCTATACAACAATATTTGGTGTAATGGCGAGTTTCCATCTTCTTGGTGTGTTGCTGTAGTTATCCCCGTCCCTAACCCTGGAAAGGATCATCTGCAGGCTACAAATTATCGTCCCATCTCTCTGACATCTTGTGTTTTGCAAGGTGTTGGAGAAGGTGGTAAATGGCCAGCTCGTGTGATATTTGGAGAGGGGCAATTACTTATCACCAGTCCAGTACGGTTTTCGTAAAATGTGATCTACCACTGATGCCCTACTGTCACTGGAATCTTCCGTTTCTCCACTACCCAACACCAAGTTACTGATTTCTTCGATCTCGAAAAAGCATACGACACTGCCTGGCATCTTGGGATTTTACATTCACTTCATGAGTTTGGTCTTTGTGGGCGCTTGCGTATATTTATTCAGCAGTTTTTATCTAACCGTTTTTTGAGGGTTCCAGTGGGAGGAGTGCTTTCTAATGCTCATGCACTTGAAGATGGAGTACCACAGGGGAGTATCCTTAGTGTTACTCTGCTGTGGCCATGAACAGTGTAATAAGTGTACTTCCCGATGGTGTGCGAGGCTCATTATACATAGATGACCTCTCAATTTCCTTCACTGCATCTAGGATGTTTCTGATAGTGAGGAAGTTGTAGCTGGCACTTAATGGAATTTCTGGGTGGGTTGAGTCTCGTAGCTTCCGTTTTTCTTTACAAGAGACCGTGGCTATGCATTTCTGTCTTCTTTGGGGGGTTCACTTAGACCCTGACTTGTATCTTTATGGTCAAAGGATATCCTGTGTGGACGAGACTCGGTTTTGGGGTCTTCTGTTTGATAGACGACTAACCTGAGTTCCTATATATTTGTTTTGTGAAAGCAACTTGTATTAAGGATTTGAGTCTTTTGAGGCTTTTGGGACATACTTCTTGGGGTGCTGATCGTCAGACCCTCCTCCTATTGCATAGATCTCTTTTTCTATCAAGACTTGAATATGGGTGTGAGGTCTACTCCTGTGCAACCGATGCCTGTCTCCGGCTATTGGATTCTGTGCATCATGCTGGTGTATACTGGCAACTGAGGCATTCAGGCCATCCCCGATTTCGAGTTTGTTGGTGGATGCTGATGCCCTCCCTTTGGCTTTGCGTCGCCAGTCATTGATGACGAGATGTTGGTATCGCCTTCACCGCCGTCCAGACTCTGTTTCTTGTGCCATTGTTTCCCAGGATTCCCAGTCATTTGTTTATGACCCCCGTCCTAGTTTCCCAAAGCCCTTTGGTTTTAGGGTTTGATCTGTTATGTTAGCGCTCTCTGTTCCAAGACTGGCAGTCTGTCCGCATCGGATCCCGTGGGTGGGTTCCTGGCTGCTACCTCGTGTAACATTCTGTAGGTCCATTTTTGGAAAAAAGGACTTATTTCCCGCTCAGGTGTCTCTCTCTCTCTTTTTAGAGCATGCCTCCAGTCATGAGGGTTCTATCCCTATCTATACTGATGGATCTAAGACTGATATTGGAGTGGGCTTTGGCGTTGTCTTCCCTTCCTTCAGTAGGAGGGGTAGCCTTCCCGGTGTTGCTTCAGTGTATAAGCAGAACTGACTGCAATTGTATTTGCTCTCCAAATTATTTTTACTCTCCCCCAATCTGCTTTTCTGATTTTTAGTGACTCCCATTGTGCTCTCGCTGCACTGGAGTCTTTAAATGCATCCCATCCCCTTGTTTTATCAATTTTAGAATGGCTTGTTCTTCTTTGTCGTCGTGGCCATTGTGTTGAGTTCTGGCAGGTTCCCGCACATGTTGGCATGATGGGCATTGAGAAGGCAGATACTCTAGCTAAAGCTGCATTATCTCGACGGCCACCTACCAACTACCCGGTTCCCGTTTCTGATGTAACACCTTAATTGTGATATGCAATTCATATGTGTTGGGAGAGATAGTGGGATGGTGTTGCTCATAAGCTAAAAGAAATTTTTCAGAAAGTGACTGTTCCAAGGGTTCTCCCCTCCATGCCTCAGCAATTGGAGGTGGCTTTTACCAGGCTTCGCACTGGGCACTCTCGGCTTACGCATGGTTTCTTGATGAGTGGTGGGCCTCAGCCGTTCTGTGATGATTGCCTTGTTCTGCTTACTGTCCCTCACTTGCTGGTCGAGTGTCCAAGTCTATGGGACCTACATCGGAGAATCCTCCATACACATAAGGGGGCTGATGGTGCCTACTGTCTGTCTTCGATGCTTGGTGGAGCCTCCAGTGAATTTATTGATGTTTTTAGTTTTCTTCAAGAGGCGAGCCTCCTTCTACATTTATCAATAATTGGTACTTTATAAACTATACTGTTTTTCGTGTTTTATTTCTAATAATGGGAATTAACCTTATTTTGAAAATGCACGTAATTTTTTTGTGGCGTTTTTTACCTTGTTGTCCGCTGGCATATGACCTGGCAGTTGTGCCGCCAGATTTTAATTCTATTCAGTCAATCAATCAACCAATCCAATTCCAGTTCATTTTTTCCTACAGTCCATATTCCTTCTGACCCTATTCCTCACAGAACCACAAATTTCACCCTCTACCAAAATATCCCTATTTTGTTTTCCTGGTTACCATCTCACAGACTTCTGTAACAGGGGTGGCACCTGTTGTTATATCAAATCTCAATATGCAGTTGACACTTTTAATCTTCACTTCATCCAGTTTTCATTGTTCATTGTATAAACCAAATTGTCTAAATATTAACAAATATATCTGTGCATTCTATCGCTCCCCCAATGCTTCTTTAGAACCCAGTGTATTTGACTCCATATCCACAGAGTTAAGTAACCTTAACCTTGCCCTTGTCACCGAAATTACCATTTTGGGTGATTTTAACGTACATAATGTTGAATGGTTATTGCAGTCTGTCAGGACTGACGATGTTGGTCCAGAGTGCGAGCTGTTTGCAGAATTGTTTGATCTCACGCAGTTGGTAAAGCAACCAACCAGAATACCAGATAATCCTGACCATAATGCCCATCTCTTGGATCTATTCCTGACAAATAATCCAGATCAATGCAGGATAGAGGTACTGTCACCACTTGGATCCTCTGACCACTCTCTCATCAAAGCCTCATTAGTTAGTCCCCCCAAACCTCCCTGTTCTGAACCTGTCAGGGTGATGCGATGGCACTTTGATAGGGCAAACTGGGATGGATATAGAAGTCATCTTGCTGACATTCCATGGCAGTCTTTCTTCTTTACTGATGTCTGTTCTACCCAGTCCCATATTAGTGATTTAATACTAGCTGGTTTGGATTTGTTCATATCAAGTCAACAGTTCACTAAAAGATCGACCTCTCCAAAATGGTTTGATGGCAACTGTTCCAGAGCAACCGCCCAAAAGTCATTAGCATATAACTTTATATAAAAAAACATCTGACTCTCTCAATTTAAATTTGCTAGAAACCATGCAAAAGCTGTAATAAATCTCGCTAAATCAAACTTTCTTCAAAATCAAGCATCAAAACTACATAACCCTAATGACAATAGAATAACCTGGACAGCTCTTGATTCTTTCAGTAATAACTTTAACAAGTCATGATCCGTTCCCTCACTAAAATCTTCAAATGGCAACATTACAAATGACCCGCCTGAGAAAGCAGACATCTTTGCCAGTATATCTGCTAGAAATTCTACCATAGAGGAAGTCAGCCAGAACGCCCCAGTGCTAGAACTTGACTCTCCCGAAATTATTCCACTTAAAATACAGACAAGACATGTAAAATCCATCCTAGACAATTTACCTACTGTTACGACATGGTGGGGCTAAAAGAATACCCGACTGCACAACGGAAACATTTAGAATACAAAGTGGCTGCTAGCCTCACCAAGTCGTAAGCTAAAAAGGGGGAAAATAATAATCAAGTGTAAATCACGCACTAATGACAAAAAGGGGGAATGAAATAAACAAGTAAAAATACTTAATTTACTTAACACTAACTTAAAGCTACAAGAATAAACTCAAAACAGGTTCATACAGAATTGTCAGACCAGGATTTGCCAAAAATATATCCTAAAGTTCCAAACATCAATAAAGATAAAACCAGGATACAAACTAGCCCCTGGGTTGTAAAACCTCTGGAGGTTACAATAAAGACCTGGCATGAAAATAATGAGAACCTGGCATAAAAGTAAAGAGACTTAACACTGATATAACATGTGACATTAGTAAGGACAATAGGAGTAACCAAGTTAACAGTTCTTATAATA
>JAGKTI010042017.1:0-2500 GCA_018397915.1 Birgus latro
AAGGGGAATGCCAGTAAATACTAAATTCAATGGTGAGTTTTAATTTATTTGTTTCTCCTTGCACAAGAATGTTTTCTTTTTTTAAGATGGTGTCAACACTTTCCGCGCCTACTGTATATATATATATATATATATATATATGTATATATAATATGTAATACTGTATATAAAACAAGGAACTTTTTGTAGCACCAAATTTCTCATGTGGTAGATGTAGTACCTGTGCCATATTCATTTCATATATACATTATGCACACATTACTATTATCTTTATTTCCATGAAGAAATTCAGGTAATGACTTGAAAATGTCAGTATTCTTCAGGTAGGGAGTTTTCAGTTGCATATGAATGAACTTTTGTATTTATGTAAGGTTGCTTGTGATTCACCATAAAGCTGGAAGTTTTTTTTTTAACATATTCTCTGGGTCATGAGGTAGAAAGATTTGCATGATATAAAGTTGTTTTTATTAAACCTTTAGATGGTACTCTCCACCTATAGCTAAATAAAACTACTGTATATGTATCGGTGATAAAATACCAACAGTTATGCAGACACATCTTGAATGGGGTACAATTGTGTTATGTACATCCTTGGCATTAGTGCCTTCTCAGTGATGGGTGTTTTCTAAGCTGAAAACAGTGGAGAAGACACCTTGGCACTGGGAGGATTAACCCCCTCATTGCACAGTAATAGTCCGATTATAGCATGCGAAATTAAAGCCCTGAAAGGGTCAAAGAAAATTGTTTATAGTCTCTTCTCAACAGGGATTCTCTTCTGAACTGAATAAAATCATCTGGTTGTAGCAGTAATACAGTATGAAAGTTACCAATGCAAATTGTTTCCCAACCCCAGTACTACCAAAATTGTGAAGGTGAAGAGAAGTATCTGTTGTTGCATATGAAGAAAATATGAATAAAGTCATCATACTGGAACAGTTAATACAGCAATACTTGTACCTTATTATCACTATCTTGGTAATAATTTGTGGTATATATACTTTTAGTTTGACTGTGTTTTGTGTTTCTTTTTTGTAGGACTTCAGCGGTCTGGCATCTGACTTGCATACGCTGGAGGGCATGGAACCTCCTCCGGGGACCATCATCTTCTCTCCCCAGGACCTACTGCGTCCAAGCAAACCATCTGGCCGAGGTCGGGCCAAGAGTGTGATACGCAATTCCTTTGCTTCCATCAAACAGGAACCAGCAACTTTTACTGGTAATCAGAATCTTGAGGTTCCGGTGGCATGTGATATCTGTGGTAAGGTGATGATGACAGGCAAGACTCTGGTACAACATATGGCCATACACTCAGACCTCAAGCCATTCCAGTGTCCACACTGCCCCAAGTCCTTCGCTCGCAAGGTGCATCTGCAGGGGCATTTGGTCATACATGGTATTGAAAAGCAGTTTGAATGTCCTATTTGTCATCAACGGTTCAGTCGGCAGGACTGTGTCAAAGTGCACATGCGTCTACATGACAAGAGCAAGTGTGTGTATTGTGATGTCTGTCATAAGGCTTTTCTCACTGTAGGGGCACTAAATATTCATCTCAGAATTCATAGAGGTGAGAAACCATTTAAATGTCACCTGTGTAGCAAATGTTTCACCCAAAAGAACCACCTGATTACACACATCAAACGTCATACCAAAGTTACTGATGAGCACTTCACCAAGAAACTTGGGCCTCGAATGTTTAAGTGCGAACACTGCCCTCGCTCGTTCATTCGTTTAAGTGATTACGAGCGGCATGTGCAGTGGAATCATGGGGCTGTTGCTGATGGCAGCATTGTGGACAAGTTACCTACAGTTGGGAACCTTATTGATGGGGAACACAAGCAAACTGGCCTTGCCCCACAGATATTCAAGGCCCCAAAGGATGCCCTCAACAGTAAGCCACGGACAAGACGGCCTAGAAAAGTAATGTGCACAACCTCAACCCAGACAGATGATGATGGAGGCCGTGTGATCATCCCTCGTCAGTACCAGAGTCAAGCAGTCTCAGCTAGCACCCAAGTCTCAGCTCCTCCAACTCCGCGACCAGCTGATGATGATATTTATGACGAAAATGATATGTTTGATGAGGGGATGGACCGTAATTACAGCTCAGAAGAGGAGGAAGATTCTCAGCCGGCAGCTGATGGGGGAACACAAGTGGACCGCAAGATTTTTGCTCTCCCAGACACTGCAGAAATGGCCTCTGACCCCATACAAGATGCTGCCTTTGATGCCATAGTCCAAGGCAGCCAAAAAAACACACAGGAACAAGAAGACACAACTGCTCAGGATGAACACACAGCATTCCTACAAGAAGTTGTGTCCTCCATGACAAAACAAGGTATTGGGGACACAACGAACAGCACAGAACAGACAAGCAATAGTGACCGTATCCCAGAAGGCGGTGCATCCTCCCCAGAGGCAATGAGAGTAGAAAGTTTACAACAGGAGGAGGAAGCAGATGATACAGACCTTCAAGTTAGGATAGTCAACAGTGAGGAGATGG
>JAGKTI010042017.1:5000-10166 GCA_018397915.1 Birgus latro
TCAATTTATAGAACTTAGTACCTTACCTGATCCTACATACACTTGTCAGTACATTTAAAGGCCCTCTTCTTTCACATTGAGTCTGCAGACAATTCCTCAGGTTTCTTGTATATATGTATTAATTGGCAATGATGGAAGATTCTGTAGAGAGTGCCTTTCTTTACCAATGTATGTATATCTGGATGTTTCCATTTAAAATGAATGCAGTATTGTTTGTCACTTTATAAATACAATGCCATTCCCCCCCCTCCACGTTCAATATGGAAAGTACACTCATGGTCATAAATAATCACCTATCCTCCGGTATCCGATGCCTCAGGCTAGATCCTTTATGCATGGCAAGTCAGTGGTATAAGAGGGGCTACAGGGAGGGGTCTGGGAGGGAGGATGAGTGATGGTGCAGGGGAGGGAGAATGAAATGCAGTGGTGGTTATATTATTTCTATTTTGTAGTGATGGTGCAGGGGAGGGATAATGAAATGTAAAGTGGTGGTTATATTATTTGTCTATTTTCTTTCATTCATAGCATGATATAAAGGAGTTTATTTTTGGTAGATAATGCTGCATTACACATTGTATAGAGGTGTCAGATAACAAAATTTTGATAAAGGGCTGGCTCCAGAGAGGAATATACTGACTTGACAGATCAGACATTAGTGGAGAGCCAGAAGTTACCAGCACAACACACTATTGCCTTGTCCACCAGTTTGTAACTAGCCGTTTTTTGTCAGAGGAAAATATCATTCCAAGATGATGAAAGGGTGTTGGGGTTGGGACTCCATACTGGCATGGACTCCAATCAACAGATTATGAGAGATATTGTTATTCTATCCACCTATGTGCACTGTTATTTTAAAGAGCCTTTTGATATAGACGTGCCATAAAATGATTGACTTGATGGTGACTAAAGAGGGTATGTATACCGACAGGATGATCATAATGGTGGACACAGCCATGTCAGAGGTTGCATATATTTTAGTTCCAAAAATTAATTACATGTAAGGGAAGAGGGCATTTCCTACACAAACATTATGGAAGTCATAGACATCCAGGTTCCATTCTGTGTCCGAAGTAAAAAAACACGGATAAACACAAATACCTGGCTCCGCACTAATGTTTGATCTGTCACATCGGTATATTTCTCTCACAAGCCAGCCCTTGATATCGCCACCTATCTAAAGCTTATCTGACGTCCCTATACAAGGCGTAATGCAGCATTATCTACCAAATATAAATTCCTTTATATCATGCCCTGAATGAAAGAAAATAGACAAATAATGTGACCACCACTTTGCATTTCATTCTCTCTCCCCTACCTACCCTCCCTCCCCTCCATCACCCCACCCCTGCACCATCGCCGAGCCCCTCTTCCTCCAGTGCGACTTGCTTTGCACAAAGGAGCCAGCCTGAGGCACGAGGTACCAGAGGATAGGTGATTACTTATGACCACAACTGTACATCATATCTGAAATGATGTAATACATGTTTCAGTATTGTAAGGTCTGTTCTTTCCACCATGAGGCATTCCTCCACATTAGAGGTCCTACGGTTCAAAAGATCGAGACAACTAGGCCAGGATGAATCCAGAATAACCAGAGTTTACTGGTGGTCTGTACTGTGTAACAGTGATCACCATTAGAAACTGCTAACATGCCTTGCAGCCAGCCAGGTATTTATAGAAAAAGTTGCCCAAAAATTATTAGTCACAGGTAAATCTAATTTACTGAATAACTTAATTTTTCCATTCACCTCATTGATGGAATTCACACTGATGCTATTTGCCATCTGAAAGCCAGTCCATGGTAATTACTCATGGATGTTTTTATGGCATGTAGCTCTTGACTCAAATGGCTTAGCTGTCCAGTATCTATCTTTAAGGATCTCTCTTCTGTACTTATTTGTGTTGGCATGCATTGCTATGATTTTTTAAAAACCATACCAGTATATTAAGCAATTGGTATAGAGTAATAAACTTTATCAATATTGCATGGTATCTTCTTTTCTACAGATGTGTGACATTAAAGTGTGCAATGGAAAGAGGCATACTAGCACTTTTATTTATAATTAAAATAAAGGTCATTACATAAGAACTTTTGTTTGTTTGTTTTACCTTGCACTGTAGTAATTAAAAAAAAAAAGTTGTAGAATGCCAAGTACAGTATAGTATATAGTTTGTAGTTGTACTAGCCTTCTCATGAGTGTTCAGGCTCTCCAAGGCCCAAAACGGATACCGTACATGTGACTGGTGGTTCATTATGTTAATAGTACAGTAAAAGTCTTCTAATTCAGCATCTTTAGGACCGTGCAGGTGCCGAAAGAGCATAAGCTGTCGGATGACCGGGAAAACCTGCCGAAAAGTTTCTAGCAATCATGGTTGGTCACCCCAGTGCAAGCATTATTGGTCAACCCTTAGCACTAAATTGGCCTTCTGTTTATTAGGGTCATAAACAGTGGGAAAGCTCACACCGAAATCTTCCATTATCTTCTTCCTGGGAACACCTGCCTCTAATTTTTCAACAATTCAATCTTCTTGGTGATAGCCAGCAGGTTATGGGTGCATTTTCTCACAACACCAGTAGGCTTTCCACTAGCAGAGGCCAGTTCTTCCTAAGGAATTGACTAGCACATGACACTCATTTACACTTTTACAATTTCAAGAAGTTCGGCAGCATTTATAAATATGTAATATACAGTACTTCACTGGGGGTGGAGGGGTGAGGGGAGGTAAATTAAACCCTGTAACTGTGACAACAACTCTCCCCAGACTGTGGCTTCTTGAAAAAGGAGGCTTTGAGATGCCCTTTAAAAGATTCAACAGAGTCAATTACCTCATAAGTAACAGCAATTTATTATACATTATATCCTTGGGACTGCATAGGAAAAAGACCGATCAGAGAAAGATCCTCATCTGCAGGCTCATCACGGTGCAAGGAATCGTCTTCACACCTTAGCATCACACGGGGCATGCTGAGTGAAGTTTTAACATTTCAAGATACTCAAGGTCTGCCAAACATAGAAACTTGGATGTAATATGACACAGTTTAAATTAAAATCTGGCCTTTACTGGCAACCAGTGCAACTCAGTTAGAAATGAGGTGGTTGGGGTTCTTGGAAGGAGGCAAAAGATAAGCCTTGATGCTATATTCAACATAGACTGAACCTTTTTTAATAATAAATCAGCAACCCAATCCATAATGAATTACATAAGATCCTCACTATAACAGATTAATTGGGGGAAAGCCTGATCCATTAAAGCTGACAGTCTGTTATATTCAGTGGCTGAAATGGGATTTCAAGCACATGTTTGGAAATAAATGAGTGCAATAGCATATTCTTGCAATAAAAATGTAAACTATACCCATTTTACACTAACTTGGCCCATAATTCTGCTCTTCTGCAGCTTATTTTGCATCCTTGTCATAGCACTTCTTCATGACCAGTACAGCATTACTATAGTCTGTTATTACAATTCAACAATCATGATGGGAAGAAGGCAATATTATGCCAGGCTTGATAAAATGGGTGGGAAACACATGTATTGTACCCCCATTGTGTCCCATTTAACAAACATTTTTTGTTATAGCTGATGGAAGTTTGGTGGACTTCATAGCATTGGTTAAATTAAAGATCTGCTAAACTGGGATCTGTTAGAACAAGAGCCTACTGTACAACACTGTAATTGATGTGAGACAAGGCCATAGCATGGACCACTGTTATGAGTCACTGCCTACTCAGCAGCTGCCTCAAATAGTAAAGGTTTCTGATGTGCAATTAGCTACAACCTATGACAACTTGATTATTTTCTTTATCATTTAGTTCTGAACAAAAATATACACCCATGTTTCAGACAAAACTAGCTGGATGAAGTTGTGACTCGCCCACCTTCAAAGTTAGGGCATCATCAGCATCACCATCCCTCCTGTTTCCTTGAATAATGATTTCTATGTTACCATCATTCAGATTAAGTCTCCTCTTTGCCATCCACATTTTAATATGATTTTAATATGTCATCAGGGATTACAGTTTATTCTTGGTATCACTAATATATGTCATATGAAACAGAGTTTTCAGCATCAAAATGATAGGACACACCTTGTGCATCAAGTAGAGATGATAAACTTCTTATGAACTGTAAACAGAATGGGACCTAACACAGTTCCTTGAGGAACCCCAACCAGAAGGGGAGTTGAGCACAAGTGTCAGGGCGCCAAAATTTAGGTTCCCTCTAAATTTTGAAAATTATCTAAAATCCCACCGCTTTAACACCAGCGTAAGGGCGCCAAATTTTAGGGGCCTCTCTAAATAAAGAAAATTAACTGATTACTACCGCTGTCACCAGTGTAATGATGAAATTTTATGTTTTAAATTAGGTAGGAAATCCCACCTCTTTAACCTAATACAGTGTACAAAAAAGAATAATTCAAACACGTGCGTGACTTGCACTTCCACGGTCTCTAACAGACTCATGGATCCAACTCACCTAGACACTATCTTCCACCAAAAATTACTCTATGTCCGGAACATTCGCTCTAATTTCCCAAAGGTTTACATAATTTGATATAAATATATATATATTGATTGTATAAGAATGATTCTATTAAAATTTTCAAAGAGTTTGAAATACCCTGTACATTAGAGGAAACGTCATCATATACCAACACTCGCTATCAACTAAACATTTCACTTCAGAAGAAAAGACTATTCAAATGGACCATTCAATTACATATTCAACCTCAAAATACGGAAAGAGATGGAAAGGGGAGGAATTTGTGTATGGGCACTGGTAAGAAGGACCATGTGGTCACTTCAGCACCGTGACGAGTGGCCTCGATGAAACACCGACAATCTGTTAACTTATCGCCGTCAGGACTCCCAATGATCATAAAAGGAAGTTAGGGAATATTATCAGTTAACTTATGTTAAGGTGGTTTGGGCATGTGGAGAGGATGGAGAGTGAAAGATTGACGAGGAGAGTGTATGTGAGTGAGGTGGAGGGGGCGAGAGGGAGGGGGAGGCCGAGGATGAGATGGAGGGATGGTGTGGAGAGGTATATGAGAGAGGGGTGTGTGAGCTGGGAGCGTGGTAGTGAAATGGCAGGAGACAGAGTGACATGGAGGCGATTTGTTTGTGGCCAACCCGTTTGGGATTGAGGCGTCTGGCAATAGAT
>JAGKTI010042020.1:0-10166 GCA_018397915.1 Birgus latro
GGTGGTGATGGTGGCGATGATGCTGATGATGGTAGTGATGGTGGTGGTGATGGTGGCGATGTTAATGATGATAATGTTGATGATGATGACTATAGTTTTGTTACTTTTGGTTAGGTTGGCTGGTGCGTTAGATATGGTTAGGCTAAGTTGGGCTTGTTGCACTTGGATTAGTTAGGACAGGTTAGGTTGTTAGATAAGGTTAGGCCAGGTAAGTTTGACTGATGTTAGGTTGTGTTGGGTTAGATTTGTTAGTCTGTTAGGTTAGATTATATGAAGTTAGGTTGTTAGGCGTGGTAGATATATTAAGTTAGTTTGCCTTGCTGTACTTAGATTAGGTCAGTTTAGGGTTTACGCCAGGTTAGTTAAGTTTGGAAAGGTCAGGTTTGGTTTGTTTAGATCTGAATGAATTTGATTAAGTTAGGGTTAGTTTGGTTAAGTAATGTTTCTTTTCGTTTGTTTAGTTGAGCTTGGCGCGTCGGTCATGTTAGGCGAGCTAGAATCGGTTCATTGGCATAGATTTGATAAGGTAAGGCAGTTTTGTGCCATATAAAATGTCCAAATAAAAGATCATTTGAAATTTGATAACAGTGGCGCCCCTAACCTCATGCTTTACCATTAATTCCTACTGTATAACTAGGCATCATCTGCTCTCATGGATTCACTAACTTACTAACACTGTATTGGCATGTTGTGTATTTTTCATCAGTTTTATTACTAACATGTAACTCATTATTAATATTAACAGTTTCTGCTACCACCTATAAGACTAGTGTAGTGAAGGAGTGTGGTGTGATGTGGTGAGATATTGTGTGGTGTGGTGTGGTATGGTGGCGTGTGGTGTGGTATAATCATTGGTAGTTTCATAGGGCTGTAGCGTAGTGTGGTACTGTGGTTTGAGTGTGGTGTGATCAGTGATGGTGTGGTGATGTGGTGTTGTGTGTTATAGTATGGTGATGTGGTGTTTTATGGTGTGATGTGGTATAATCGCTGCTGGTGTGGTGTGTGTGGGCGGGTATGGTTTAAAAGCGGTGTAGTGTGTTGTTAATGTTGTGGTATAGTATTACCGATGGTGTTATGGTGATGCGATGTGAATGGGTTTTAAGCAGCAGTGGTGTGATGTGGTGTGGTGATGGTGTAATGAGTGTGGTATAAGCATGATGGTATAGTGTAGCATAATCGTTGGTGGTGTGGTGTGGAGTGGTGTAGTGTAAGTCTGGTGTGTGTGTATAGTATAATAATGACGATGTGGTGTGAGTGTAATTAATTGTGGTTTTGGTATATTGTGGTATGGTGTGATATGATGTGTGGTGTGGTATGATATGGTGCCGTGTGGTATGGGCTCGGAATGAAATATGGTGTGATATAGTGCGGCATATCAAGGCATAACCAGAAGGATGGTGTCACCAGCAGCAGGAGATGGAAGGGATGAGTTTGGAATAGTGAAAGACGATACTGAGAGGACGAGTGAACGATGCAGAGAGGAGTGTGTATAGTGTGTTGTAGTGTAGTATGATGCAGGAGAGCGAGTGTGGTATGATATGGTGTGGTATAGTGTGGTGTAACCAGTAGTGTGATGGCAACAGCAGGAGGAGGAGGCGGGACTGGAATTGTAGAAGACGACTCAAAGGTGAGAGGGCCGAGTGTGCGACGCCATCAGAGGAGCGTGTATGGTGCCTATGGTGTGTTTGACCTCACACCCCATCTGCCACACCGCACCACACGCCATGCTCACCGCCACTCCACCCGTCGCCCCACCTGGGCCTACACCCGCGCCGCTGAGCTGGGATGGACTTCAGAGGCGCAGTTTACGACCATAGGAGGGACGCAGGGTAGACGCATGAGGGACAAAAGGCCCAAGCGAGTCTATGTGTTTCCGGACGACGAGGCTCCGACTCGAGGGATACTTGCACAGGCGCAGACACAGGCAGAGCCACGTGACCTTCCCGATCATGTGCTGGCTTTAGAGGGTCAGCAGAGGGCACGTGATCTCCCTGACCCCGTGCTGACCCAACCCTCCACCACTCGCCTGCCCAACCCACACGAGCGTCCCTTCTACGTCCGCGTGGAGTCCGAACAACAGCAGTCCGACTGGGAGCATCTGAGAGGACTCCACCCAGTCACCATCGAAGGTCAGGACGTTGATTCACAAGCAACTTACGATTGATACCCTTTCGCGACTAAGAATTGTTTTGCAGTAAAAACAAGGAGAGAAATGTACAGAATTTTTCCATGTCTGTTGTTCTTCCTGCATAACGGAGAAATACTTTGGTAGAGAGACCAAGGATTGGAAAGTGCAGAATCCCGCCATGTCTCTTGGAAAAAATAATCTTAGTTACGATCAAATTCCTGTCGTAACTAAAACATTTTTACAGGAATGACAAGGAAGAGGGAATACAGAATCTTCCCATGTCTTGCTCTCCCTCTAAAAGCCGATCTTGGTAACGAGAGGAAAATCGTAAGTTATTTTGTGAATCTGAGGAAAGAGTGGTCGCCGTGGCACTCACCATAGCTGCCTGGCACATCCCTGGCACCGGCACCCGCCCCTGTAGCACCGCCAGCACCGCCACCCGTACCGTCGCCCGCACCGTCAATGTCACACCCGCACGCTTATTGTCTTTGCCCCTCCCCACCTCCCGCCTGTTTCGCTCATGACCCAACCCTCTTTCACGCAAAGCACACACACACACACACACACACACACACACACACACTATCCTCTCTCCACTCCCACCGTTAGTCCCCCCCCCTATCCACCACACTCCAATTTCGTTGTGTGTGGGGGCGACTCACGCAATTTAATCGTCACCATCTGCACCGTTTGTGTCTGTGGCCGCACCCTCTCACCCGGCAGTCCTAGGGTAGCATTGTAAGTGGAACAGAAAGCTTCGTGACACCTTTTCCTCAGCGATTTGGTTTGCGTATTACACCGTTACATTTTCTTGTGTGTTATTTTGCCGTTTACATATCGACATGGCATAAATTACATACAAGGTAATACTGAGGTGTAATGTGTAGAATAAATCGCTAAAGAAAAGGTGTTCAGACATCTTCAAAGCCACTTAGAATACGACTCGCAATCACAGGGCTAGGGGTGAGGGTCTGCATGCTGTACCCTCACCTGACATCACTTCATACACCTCAAGAATACACATCACTACACCTCACCTCACCTCACCTCACGTCAATCCCCTCCCCTCCCCTCCCCTCCCTCACATACAGGGGCACACATTACCTCACAGCATCCCAGTCACATCCCTCACAAAGACATATCACCATAAAATCCCTCACATATACATAATACGCAGTAATACGTAACTTTACACCACATCGCATCCCAGTCGATTAATAATACACAAGGACACGTCACTTCACCTCATCACATCCCTTTATATCTCATGTATACACAAGGGTACATATATACACATCACCTCACATCACATAATCTCACCTCGTCTCACTTCAGTCACACACACACACACACACACACACACACACACACACACACACACACACACACACACACACACACACATATCATAGCCAAGGACACATTCTTATAACGGAGCCCACCAGACAAACAAACATAACGGGCGATTTTTTTCATGCATTAGAACACTTCTTTCTTAGCAGTGTATTTTTATATATCACACCTTAGCCCCTTGTCAAAGTATGCTGTCTGTTTCTCTTTCACACACACACACACACACACACACACACACACACACACACACTGAGGTATACAGCACACGTTTATTGGCAAATTGACGACTAAAAATTCTTGTGTATACTCCACCTCAGATCATTCCCCCATATATGACAGACACACTGAATATCAATACTTCACTGGGCACTTTGTTGATAGTTCTGCTTTTATGCTTACTTTTTTTGTGTTGATGATGGTGATGATTAATTAGGTCTGTGATGATTATGGTGATGATGATGACGGTGATAAGCAGTCTGAGTTAATTTTGAAAGATGATGACACAGACGTTCAACCTTAAAGACCTTGACACTTTGATATCACTGAATCTATATTATTGAAATGACTCCATCCTGACGTGGAGAAAAACTGCCCTGACCTTCCCCTGACCTCACCCCGACCCTCATCCACCCCTGTGACCACCAATACTTCACGCTACATTGTTCTTACCATTGTTTTTCCTTTTATTTTTATTTTTTACCCGCTGCCTGGGCAATTGTTTCGGTGTTGTAACATTCGATTTCCTTCGTTTATGCGTGTGTAGTGCGTATGAGTGTGGTTGTTATCGTTGTTGTCTGTTGTTGCGGGTATTGTCGTGGCTGTATTGCTGTTGTTGTAGTGCTGTAGTTGTAGTGGCTGTAGTGCTGTAGTTGTAGTGGCTGTAGTGCTGTAGTTGTAGTGGCTGTAGTGCTGTAGTTGTAGTGGCTGTAGTGCTGTAGTTGTAGTGGCTGTAGTGCTGTTGTAGTGGGTGTAGTGCTGGGAAGTGTGCAGCGTGTGGCTTCATGCTTATTCAGTGGCTTAGCTGACTTGCATGATCTTACTTTCTCTATTTTTTACGCTAATTTCTAACCGAACTCCTACGGTGGTTTGTCGTCTTTTCAGCTTTCTGTGCATGGACTCTTTTCTTTAAACTCGCCATGGTTAGTATTATGGTTATTAGTATTAGTAATTAAACAATATTCAGCTGAATTGCATTAAGGCTAAATTGAGTGATAATGATAATGATGAACTACCCCACCCTGCATACCCTCTGCCTCCTACCTGCCTTCACTTTTCTAACCCAGGGAACTCGAGCGATAGATCAGGGGGGGAAATTCTCAAGTGCCCGGTAATTTTAAGAGAGAGAGAGAAAGTGGCGGGGCATCAAAGAGAGCTCTCATTTACTCTGGCAGTGTTGAGTGTGGACGGGATATTGGTCGTAAAGTGAATGTGTTATTGGGAAACAGGGTGTGGTTAGAAAGCTGGGAGGGAAAAAGAGGTCGTGGAAAGAAGGGAGAAGAGAAATAGGTTGTACTTGCGAGAGTATATGAGGCTTAGTTACTATATTGTGTCCACTTGTACTTGGCCTGAAATTGTCATGTTTGCTCTGACTACTTTCCTCATCTTTGTCTACCCGCCTGTCCTCTGCCTACCTGCCTCACTCCTGCCTACCTTGCTCACCCCGACTCATCTGCCTTACCCCATCACTTTCCTCATCTTTGCCTACCTGCCTACCTGCATAACCCCCGTTCATCCATCTCCCCCCCCCCCCCCCCACCGCCACCAGTCTCACCGCTACTTATTTTTGTCATTCCATTTACCTGCCTCTCTCCAACTCCTCTGCCTTACACCCACCACCTGCCTCAACCTTGCTCATCTCTCTCAGGCCTGCCTACCTGTCTTTCGCCTACCTGCCTCACACCTCCACTCTTTCTCACTCCTGCCTTATCCCCACTCATCCATCCCACACTCACTTACCTGTTTCACCCCTTCTGTTCTTTCTCCCATGTGTACCCCTGTCTCACCCCTACAAGCTGCCTCACCCCTGCCTCACTCGTGGCTACCCACCTCCCCCCCCAGAACGTGAGTACCGGTGCCTGGGCCAGTGGTCGGAGGGTGGAGTTATGTACACGTTCACGCACCGTCGTGATGTGGACACCTACGAGTGCTTCGCAGGGGTGGTGGTCAGCGTCAACGAGATCTTCATTATAGAGGCCGGCACCAGCTGCATGAGGGGACTGCAGCCACTCGCACACGGCATGAAGCTCATCAGGCAGGGTACGTGTTGACACCTGACTCACCTTTCCATTCAGTTTCGTCTCTCGTGAGGTAGAATGTGTGTTAGTCATGCTTTCCTTTCCCTTCAGTTTCGTCTCTCTTGAGGTAGAATGTGTCAGTCACCCTTACTTCTCCCCTCAATATCGTCTCTCGTGAGGCAGAATGTGTCAGTCACCCTTACTTTTCCCCTCAATATCGTCTCTCGTGAGGTAGAATGTGTCAGTCACCCTTACTTTTCCCCTTAATTTCGTCTCTCTGTTTAGGTAGGGTACTTCGATTATAGTTATCTCTAGTGAAATTTCAAGTAGGGTAGGTGTTACGGCCATTTATTCCTTTACCTTGAACTTCACCTGTAATTAGTCCAGGCAGGTGTTACGATCCTGCGTACCTCTGTCATGAAGTTCGTTTCTTAGTCATGGCAGTTCCACCTTCTCGCTTTGATCGCTTGTGATCATATACTTGAGTGAGATAATGGGATATTCACAGGTTTGAATCCCCAAGAGGCGAATGGAGGTTTTTCATGAAGCAGCACCACCAGAAACCTTTGTCTGTCGGTTTGGTGGGTGGGTTCCTGCTATGTTATCTTTTTCTTCGTCTCATAAATTAGATACCATAGTCTAAGTCTTCTAAGCAACAAACAGCCTCTATAGGACCATTAGATCCGTTGTTTGCTATCCTCTCTATCCTTACCTACCCTCAATAGAACTAGGCCTGTATTCTTCTCGGTCAAGGAACCTCCCTAACACCTTCTCCTAAGCGGTTTATTTTGCTTATTACACCATACTGTCCTCCCCTGTGTTACGTGAATCATTCCAGCATCGCCATACTGTGCATAAATGAATGTACAAAAGGATATTAACCAGCCATATCCTAAATCGCCAAGGAAGAGTGTTAGGGAGCTTCCTCTACTGACGAGAATACCAGCCCAGCCTCGGGCCCAGCACATCAAAGGCGCCAGTGTGAGATTGGCTCAGTGTTTGACGGTCGTATCTCCAAACACTCACTTTATGTCGGGTGTTTGCTTTGCTGATAGCCCTGTAGAAGTGATGATGGTGATGATGATGATGGTGGTGATTATGATGGTGATGTTGGTGATGACGATGATGATGGTGGTGACGGTGATGGTGATGGTAATGGTGGTGATTGTGATGGTGATGGTGATGATGATGATGACGCTGTTTTCTTTACTTTTTCGTTTGTTTTTCTTTTGTTATTATTTTTTCCTGTGCATGACCTACTGTATTTGTCTCCACATCCCCTTTAACTCCTGCCTCATTGACGTCATGAAGCCACTCCCTCCTGCCTCACTCCAGCCTCGCCCCTCTTTTATTTATTAATTTTTTAGGGTAGTTAGTGGCAAGAGAAGAGGTTAGGCCAAGGAGGTACAGTAGGTGAAATAGAAAATAATGTTTGGGTATAGATGGTGTAGGTTACGCGTCTTTCCCTGGTACCTCACTATTCCCTCCTTCTTAACCCCTACCTCCCTCCCTCCCTCCCTCCCTCCCTCCCTCCCTCCCTCCCTCCTTCCTTCGTCACCCCTTCCTCTTTAATGCTGCCCTTATCTTGACCCCTCCCATCCACTCCTCTGCGCCCTGCTCTTCCTTTAATACTTACCTCCCTCTGACACCATTTCGCCTTTCCTCCTCCATCTTTTTCCTTTCTTCGAATTTCTTCCTTCTCTCCCTCTACACGTCCATTGCTCTTCTTTCTCCATCTTTCCCTTCTTTTATTTTTCTCCCCGTTCCCTTCCCTGTTTTCCTCCTTTCATACTTCTCTTTGTGTCTCTTCTTCTCCTTCTTTATCCTCTCCATTATTCCTTAGATTCTGTTCTTTCTTCTCTTTCTGTACCTCACATTGGCTCTTTCCTTTCCTCTCCACACTCCTTTGTTTCTTTCTAATGTATTTTTTTCCTCCCATTCCTGTGACGTTATTCCCTCTCCAATGGTGTGCCTTTTTCTCCTCCTCATACCTTCCCTATCGATCTTTCATACCTTCATTGTCGTCTTTCAATATGCCCCCCTACTTCCTCCTGTCTCCCTACGTCTCCATCGCCCTCCTCCGTCTTCTTCTCCCCTTCTTCCTATCAGCTTATCTCTTCCATTTCCCTCCCTCTCTCCCTCTCTGTCTTTCTGTCACTTCCTCTTCCCCTCTTTCTCAACACTCTCTTCCTTCCGTCACTCCTTTCTCCCCCATCAAACAACCCATCTCTCCATCTCGCCAGCCACCTGCAGTGAGATAGAGCCCACAACGTCAACCCCCGTCAATTAATTCTCTCCAGCTTCCTCCTTCCCTCCATCTCCCCTATCCCCTCTCCCTCATCAGCTAACCCCTCTCTCCTTCTCCCCACCAGCCACCTGCAGTGAGATAGAGGCCAGGACGTCAACCCCTCCACCACCCCATCCCAACCCCTCCGCCTCACGTCATCCCTGGTGGCCCCCTACTACCAAAAACCCCTGGGTGAAGAAGACCACGGAGCAGCCCCCATCGTGGAACAATGAGAGTGAGTATGGACGCCTTGTTTGCATCTCACGGAACGCGGCCACTCACCACAACCTGAAATCTAGGTCCTGGTTGAATTACATGAGCCTTTGTTAGGATTTGGAGTCTCCTTGGTTACTATGGTCGGTTTGTTTTCACCCATTTTGCATGAAATTCGATGGGCCTTGATTATGAGGGACGATTGAGTGTCCTTGGTTACTAGTCATATTGCCCCACCACTCTGACTATACTTGGCCATCATCTGAGCTGAAAGAGGCCTGGGATCTTCGTTAGGTCAGAACACACACTATGGCCGTGGTTCAGGGGTTGACAGATAGATACATAGGCAGGTAAATAGATAGATGGATAGGTAGACAGACACAGACATTGGTAGATACGGGCAGATATTCATTTCCAAACTTCTACTGTATAAGGTTTTCGTCCTAATGTATATGCTTTTTTTTTTTCCAATGTTGTTTTTGTTTCGTTTACAGTCTCACGGGCAGCCCACTCCAGCGGTGCAGTGAACACTAGGACACTGCTGACCTCCCTGCTGACCGCGCCCCTGCTGCTGCTGTGGCTCACCTACTCGTGATCACCCCTCCCCCACCACCACCACATACTCACCCCCTCACCCCACAAACTCACTCCCACGCCCCAGACACCTCACCTCCACACCCCACACTCCTCACCCCCTATATTCATTGTTATTCTCTCCCCCTTTCATTCCCCCTTTCTCTTCAGTTTTGTCATCTACTCCCTCTTTTCCTCCCTTCGTCTCCCCCATTCATTTCCTCCCCCCTCCATCTATCCTCCCTCATCATTCCCCTTTTCTCGTCAGTTTTCTTACCTGCTCCTTCTCTTCCTCCCTTCATCTCCCCCTCATTTCTCTCCCCCCCCCTCTTCTCCCACCCTCCTTCATTCTGTATTAACCTCATATTAGATCCACTACACAACCTGACAGTCTCATCGGAGGGAGAGTGAAAGCCAGAATGTACCCTTCCCCATGCTGGCGAAGGACGAGTGGGGTTGGGGTGGCTTCATGCATAAATAACAGAATACCACCTCATTCATATTGCAATCACCTGCGTTATTGCTAGATTTTTTTTACTTCATTATATGGATACGTAAAATCATTTAGTTTTTAGGGGAATCGTGTGTCTGTAATTATTCATATACATATCATTCAGTCACCATTTTTTAAAATAATATCATTGCCGTATATTTTGTATGTTGGTGTTCATCCATCCCTATTTTTTCCGGTTTTCATTCATGTCTTTTTTTTATTAATTTTGTTTTTTTTTTTCATCTTTTATCATTGTCGTTTACGCATTTTCTTTTTTTTTTTTTTATTGTGTCTGTTTTTATGGCATTACCAACAGTATTTTGTATCTCTCAGTTCTGTTGTCTGATACGTTATGGTATGGCGCACCGGGAGTCTTTTCTGGTCTGCCCCTGTTTGCTTCTAGTCATCCTTCTTAATTCATAGAGATCACTTGCTTTTAGGAGTGAGAGAGAGAGAGAGAGTATACATTGTGGAAATTATTTTTATTCGCCTTCCCAGTCCGCCTGAGGAAATTCTTTTATGTGGTTGAACTGAGGAAACACATTCTTACCGTAGCTGAGTAAGGAAATAAGTGAGAAAATGGAAGTTATAGCCAGTACATAAATAAGATGCGATGTCCTTGAGAGAAAGAGGTGAGAATGAGAGAGAGTGAGCGAGTGAACAGTCTTTGGTCCCAATCTCGTCAGCTTAGAGGGCTTCCTAACGCCAGTCTTAACTAATACTGTGTCGATGTTCATGTAAATAACTTAACACGAGAACACGGAAATTTCCTTCGATATTTGAACAGTCCAGTCTGAAGAGGTGATAGAAAGCTTCCAATGGCCCGTAGCAAATTTTTCTTAGCGATTCATTCTGCACATCACACCGCTTGTATTTTATTAATGC
>JAGKTI010042021.1:0-10166 GCA_018397915.1 Birgus latro
CCCGCCATAAGTCAAGAGGTGAATCACCCCGTTCTCCCAGCCCAACCTCCCTCATATCGTCAACATCTTAAGCTGAAATTTCTCCTGAGTCATCGTCGTCGGAGTCGACACCATCACCTACAGAAGGCAGGCCGTAGGACACGAGGTAAATCCCAAACTCGTAGAAGTAGAGTAGCATTTAGAGTTAGGGGTGCTAGTGCTACTCGGCAGCCTAGAGCTACTCGGGGTGACCTTGAAACAGGCCAGTCCGCCTCACACCAACCGCTACCCTCTCGCACCCGGACCCAGCATTCTACGCCACGAGAGGGAACCCTGGACGCCTTCGTGTGGATGGATGGGTCTGATTTTGTCCCTGACGAACTGCACTTCGACGAGAGTTCTTCAGAGATACAGCCTGCCTTCACTCTAGGCGATGATGCTGAGTGTGTTGACTACCTGTTAGTCTTCCTGGATGACGAAGTCATGCAGGACATTTGTGATGAGACCAACAGGTACGAGTCACAACGTGCTGCAAGTGTTACTGGTGCAGAAAAAATGAAAGATTGGAGCGTGCTTGGGGTCCACGAACTTTTTGTGTTTTTCGCCCTCATGCTTCTCATGCCCCATTCAAAGAAGCATGAGTTGGAGGACTACTGGTCCATGGACCCCCTTCTACCATCACCCACCTTCAACAAGTACATGGCCAGAGATCGCTTCAGGAACATCATGGGAAGCCTGCACTTCGCCGACAATGATGTACCTTCTCAGACTGACCCACTCTGGAAGATCTGGGAATGAAGGATAAATTTATGTCATTCTTCCACCCATTTCAGAGGGTTGTCATAGATGAATCCTTGCTTCTGTTGAGAGGATGTCTGAGGTTCGTTCAGTACATTCCAACCAAACGTCATCGCTTTGGAATCAAGTTCTTTGTACTGTGCGTTGTAAGACAGGGTACATCCTTGACTTCGTCATCTATTCAGCCAGCACTGTCGATCTCGATAAAACACACCCCCTTGGCTTCTCAGGCTGTGTAAAGTGCTGCTTGAAAAGTATTTTAGTGGGAATCACGTGTTGTATACAGACAACTACTATACAGCACCGAAACTTGCAAAATACCTTTCGGAGCACGGCATCGGCTCGTGCAGCACTGTGAGAAGCAATCGTGCCAACTTCCCCAAATTCCCCGAGGCAGGAAGTTCACAGCGAGGAGACGTGCACCTGCTCAAGTCTGAGAAGATGCTGGCAATACGGTGGCATGACAAGAGGATCGTGCACATGCTCACCACTGTACATAAGGGGGAAATGAAAGACATTGGGAAGGTCGACCATAGGACAGACGAACCTGTGAAAAAACCTGATGCTGTCATTGACTACAATATCAACATGCGGCTGGTGGACATGTGTGACATGATGATTGGAGAGATCGACTGCCTCAGGAAGAGTACTAGCTGGTACAGGAAAGTGTTTCTGCATCTCCTAGACATGACGATGCGGAACGCGTTCATCCTGTATGAGATGAAGGTAAAGCCACCCAAGTCCTTCTCTCTCAGGTTGTTCACCAGGAATTGTGTCCAGCAGCTGCTTGAGAGATATGGTAAGGTGACATCAGCAACTTCAAGGCGCCATTCTGTGAGACTTCCTGACAGACTGGAGCAAAGGGCGTACCTGGAGCGGCACAGACTTGTACAAATGCCTGCCACAGAGAAGAGGAAGGTTGTGATCTGCAGGTGTCAGGTGTGTGCGCATACCACCAGACGCCCACCTGCGGTCAAACGCACCTCTTGGCAGTGCACTGAGTGCCAGGTTCCCCTCTGCGTACCCTGCTTCTTTGGGTATCACTTCCGGAAAAACTTCTAAAACATTGTCGAGGGGATTGTAAATAATGTGTGTAAATAATGTGTAAATAGCAAGTGAAAGCAATGGAGGTAAATATGATTGAACAGTGGAATATCGTTTTATAAGTTACTGCAAGTGACAGTCCGTAACATTGTGTAAATAATTTGTGATATAAGAATATGAGTACAAATAGAATAATTAAAGTGAAAGCTTGCTCTACGTTGTTTTTACTGAACGAGAAAGTGAATGCCTGGAGTGAAAATAAACTACAATTACTGAAGTAAACTTATCTATAAATACTGTGGATATATATAAGTGTAATCAAGTACTAGGCGGTCCCGTGGGACCCAGGTTCGAATCCTCGCTGGTGCAGGGAACAATTTAAGGATTTGAATTTCATTAAATCAGGCTTTACTGATCTACCAGAAGACCCGCCGACATGTCGTAAAAATGACCCCGCTAATACCAATACACCAGTCCTGTATGAGACAGCCCTAGCATGTATTCAATATGGACGGTGGGTGTTAAGCGCCGAAGTGGTGACATGTAGATTGTAGGAGGACGACTGGGCCTTGATAGCAGGCTGTGAAGCCTATGCCCAGAGTCGGACACATAAAAAAAAAAAACTAGAAATATAAAGTGTGAGTGTGTATATGAATAACAAATGACAGAATACAAGCGGTGAACAAGCAAGTGGGAGGCTTGTACTTAAAGAACGAGAAAGTGAATGCCTGGAGTGAAAATAAATTACAATTACTGAAGGAAACTAATCAATAAATACTGTAGATATATACAAGTGTTATAAAAGTACTAGAAACAATAAAGTGTGAGTGTGTATATGAATAACAAATGACAGAATACGAGTGGCGAACTAGCGCAAGCAAGCGAATGGGAGGCCCTTAAGCGCTTGTGGTTCACATTGCTTCCACAGTGTTTTTTTTTTATTATGGATTCCAAAGTACTTGGAAATCATTTAGTAGTGTTTCTAGCGATAATATCAGGCAGTGGTATTCAGATTAGGGGATGTCGGGAAGTGTAAAGTGGAGACTTAGTTACCTAACTTCAGAAGCCTCCACAAGTCCTACGGTAGTCGAAGAAGGCTCAACGAACATCCCAGGAGAAAGCTGAGGGTATGTGCCATATACATATATAATTATAATATCCTAGGACTAATAACTGATTTTTGGCAAATATTTTTAAAAAGTCAGTTGGAGCTCGAATATCCCCGCGGGATGGGCACTGCGCGCCTCCGACAACCCCACGGTGTAGGGGTTAAGAAACCAGTGTTTATCTTCGCCTCAGCTGATCTTGTGTGCTGTACACCTAAGGCTGACCATAGGAAGAACAACTCACTCGGCAACGTCCTTCCTATACTGAACTACTGCTGTTGGAGTCTGTGGCAGTGTGGCGACTGGTACTTAACAAACTAATACCTCTCCTTCAAGTAAGAAGGAGTGTTGCATCTCTTGCATTATTTTACAGATACGTTTATGGCAAATGCTCAGACGAAGTTGCTTCCATTGCTCCACCTCTCCATGTCTTCTCTTGTGGTACACGGACATCTGGCAGCGCTCATGACTGGAATGTCCCACAGCCATAATGCAGAACTTCTGCCTATCAGAATTATTTTATTCCTCGAATTCCAGCTCTCTGGAACTCGCTTCCCCAGAGCTGTTTCTATCCATACTTCAACCTACTCCTGTTCAAGTCAAAATGTTGCTGATATTTCATGAATGCGAAACATATTCTGTTACACAAAAGAAACAACAAAAACCTGTTCTTTCGTTGCATTATTTCCAGTTGACAACATCATATTCTCCAGATTTTTTTTTTTTTTGTGTCCGACTCTGGGCACAGGCTTCACAGCCTGCTATCAAGGCCCAGTCGTCCTCCTACATACCATACACCTCTACATGTCACCACTTCGGCGCTTAACACCCACCGTCCATATTGAATACATGCTAGGGCTGTCTCATACAGGACTGGTGTATTGGTATTAGCGGGATTATTTTTACGACATGTCGGCGGGTCTTCTGGTAGATCAGTAAAGCCTGATTTAATGAAATTCAAATCCTTAAACTGTTCCCTGGACCAGCGAGGATTCGAACCTGGGTCCCACGGGACCGCAAGCCAACTCTCTACCGATCGAGCTACCGCCTCCCCAAATGCCTTTTATACTTCTATAAACTTTGTTTAGTTTATATCTCACAAGAGTATTTTAAAGTATGTGAACAAATTATTTTCAGACTAATAAGGCAAATAATATGGGTGAGCGGTTTTACGAAATACCTTCAAGAAAACAATAATATGATTTGTCGAAAGATGCCTTGTATGCCAAAGCCTTATAAAGTGCCATGTAAGCATGCTGACTAGTGAGTCCCAAAGATGTAATGTTGTTTGTCATCAGTATTACAGAAGCAAAACAGGACACATCAGAACATTTTATTATCTCCGCCAAGGAGGATACGTTTTCACGTCTGTCCCTTTGTTTGTTGGCTGGTTGGTAAATGAGCAAGATTACACAAAAATTAATGGACGAATTTCCGGGAAACTTGGTAGAAGAATGGGCCTTGGCCCAGAATAGCTCTTAAATTTTGGTGTGTATCCGTATAAAGGTGCGGATCCAGGATTTTTGTTTTTTTTTTCTCCCTTTCTTTAACATTGCGAGATAGGACGTTTTTTAACATTTTCGCAAAATTTTAAGTGAATATTGCATGGACCTTGATGAAAAAATCAGGCATATTTTGGATGTTCGTATCTACGAATGTGTACAGTTTGGCGCAGATAAAATTCCGGATCTAGCGGATCTAAGTATGCTTTTATAGAGGGGTAATTTTTTTCCAGCTGTATGTTAGGCCTTGGCAGAGCTAATCTTTTTCCATCTGTATGTTGGCCCTTGGCAGAGCTATGCGCTCTACAAAATGCCATTCTAGTTTTATTTATTTATGTTTTCAAGTATTAAGAAGTACAGAAAAATACTACAATGCTAATTATTAGCTGACATGGTTAAATTTATTCAAATTGTATCCTGTTCAAATTACTAATGCTATATATATATATATATATATATATATATATATACATACTTCATTTACAAAATTACTAAAGATCTAACTTGACAGGTCTACACCGAGACAACTACACAAAGCCACTGACCAATATACATACACAAAAATCTATGAAAAGTAATTTCGTTGTCCCCTCCTCCTTGGGGTTCAACGCCTTGCCTTTGTACGATGTCACCAGTACCTAGGCGTCTGGTTCAACAGCCATCTAAAGTTTGCCAGCCATGTGAGGTATGCACGGGAACGGGCGGCTACTCGCATCTCTGCCCTCAAAGCCCTTTCTAGCCGCAATATGGGTGCCTCGTACAGCGTCCTGCGTACCTTTTACACCCACGCCATCCGATCCCTTGTGGATAATGGGGCTGTATGTCTCATTGGGATCTCAGAGTCGCTTCATCGTTCCCTGGAAGTGGTACAAAATACTGCCCTACGTGTGATGCTTGGGGCACCACCATGGACGCGTCTTGTTAATCTTCGGGCTGAGAGCGGTTTCCCATCTCTGCAACATCGCATTTGGGCACAAACAGCAGCTGTCACTGCTAAGCTATGCAGGCACCGGCCCCACCTTCCTGTCTGTTCTCCTGCGAACACTTGATCAGCCCCCGAATCCACTCCCTGGAGGTGATTGGATTCTCCTTGCCGCCAACGCAGTTCGCAGACTTGATGCCGCTGATGCCGTCAGGGGTGGTCCTGATTTGCCTGACCCTGCCTATGCTCCAGCACCACCCTGGCTTCCTCCTGTGATTAGGAGTGTTGAGCCTACTGTGGCAAACCCAAGGGCCTCTCTTCCTGCTCTTCTTCAACAGGATGGATTGCGTCGTATGGCGGCTCTCTACACTCCTGATGCTGCCGTCTATTATACAGATGGGTCTGTGGGTGCTGATGGGACTGCAGGCACTGCTTTTATTTGTGACGAGTGGGTTGAGTCCTGGCGTGTCACCTCTGGCGCTTCAGCCTACCAAACTGAGCTTGTTGCTATCCTTGGTGCTCTTCCCCATGCCGATCGCTTCCCCCATCGGCGCATCATTATACATACAGACTCCCTCTCTTCTATACATGGCCTGCAGCAGCTCAATTTCACAGACAACAGGTTCCTACTTACCTCCATCCTGGCTGTTGCAACTACCATCGCTAGCCGGGGAGGTGAAATTTATCTACACTGGATTCCTGGACATGTTGGAATTATGGACAAAGAGCGTGCTGATGCTGATGCTCACCTCGCCTGCACTCTCCCTATCGTCACCTTTCCGTTACGACCTAGCTTATCTCGCATCTTGCGACAAGTAACTGACGCTGTCCACCGTCTTTCCCGGGAAGATCATCAATTCCAGGTATACGAAGGCTCTCGCTCTGCCACCTGGTATGCCATTGCTACAACCTATACACCTGTTGATGTACCCACCGGCACACCCAATCACCTTCTTGTCAAGCTTCGCCGGTTGCGTCTGGGATATCCATGCTATAACCAGATGACTGGTGGAAACCCGGAGCCGTGCCCTCACTGCTTCGGCATTAGTGCAGTGCCTCTTTTACATTATATTCTTGACTGTCCCGCAACATACTGTCTTCGGCGTGGCCTTGGTGAGCAGCTTCTCAGGGATGACGACTATCGTTTGGCTGCAGAAACTATTGCTCGGGCACCTGCCTCTGTGATTTTGGGGGTTGTGGCTACCTACCCACCCCCACGTTAACCTGTAACCCTAAATCTTTGTACAGCTTTTCTCTGACGGGCTTTTGTTTTTGCCCGTGTCCTCCCAATGGGGAGGCAAATCTAAATCATCATCATCATCAATCTTCGTTGATCTCTATGAATCTTCTGAATCGAATCACAATGAGCCAGTGGGTAAATTTATTAAACGGAAGAGTCATTCAATGAAGGCTTTAAGTCATGTATAAACGATGATTCTGCTATTATAAGGCTATTTTATGATTTTTGTCATTAAAGTCTCAGAATCATCCAGATCAAACCTATGACCTGAAACGAATGTTCCCTAATTTCTGAGAAGGAGGTTTTGATAGTGGTATGGTGGTTCTATATGATAGGTTTTTGTGTTCAAACATCGTAATTTTCAGGTTTCGAATAGAACTCCCAATATATCCTGCATTACAGTAGGAGCAATGAAACTTATACACAGTGTTAGAGCATAAAGCTTTTGAGATTCTATCCTGATACCTATAAAAGGATCCAATAGTATATGAATTTGTAAAGATGACCCTAAAAGAAACCTGTGGATAAACTGCATTAAGCAGTTTAATTAATTGCTGATGAGAAAACTGCTGTGCCCTTAATAAGGGAGACTAATGTAAAATAGTTGTTTCGGAACTAAAGAAATGGGATTTGTGCAACTGAATAATTTAGTCAAGAATTTATGTAAGATACTTTAAATAGATGCAAAGGGTATCCCTTATTCAAGAAATAATTTCTAACCTAGTAATTTCTAGATGGAAAAAATTCCGATCTGAGGAAACATAATAACACATGAATAAGAGTCTTACTGGAGTTGAGTTTGAAGACCCTGGGTACAAAAGACAAAAAAAAATAAATAAATAAAGCCAAGTCCTGTAAAGGTACTCTTCCTATTATAAACCGAGGTACTGAACTAGAGTCATGTCTGTCGACTAATACATCCGGGAAAGAAAGGAAGCTTACTAAGTTCTATTTCTACAGTGAATTCAATATTAGGGTGCTTAAGACTAATGTAATTTTAAAAAATCATTTACATAATCAGACTGCCTAAATAACAAAAAACAGTCATCAACATATTTACGATGCAGCAATGGTTTAACCCTTAGCCGCCAGGGCCTCCCTCCCATCACCCACTCCTCCTTATGGGTGAATTCCGAGATTTTGGGGAAAAAAAATACCCTAAATTCCAACCTTCATATCTCCTAAACTATAATAACTAGAAAGGCAAATTAAATCTCATAAGACTCAACAACTCTTCCTCTTTCCAATGGCATTATTCCGAGGTCTCTAGGTGCCCCGTCGATGAGTAAGGTTGAGGTGAAGATGAGTGGTTTTTCAAGTTTTGGCACACAGCTCCGAGTGCGCACCAGTGGCCATGGCCTGGTCTGCTGTGAAATTTTGGCAGCACTAACTGGAGTGGTGATTGTAATACTGCTCGTGCGGCCTTGGAAGCAATGCGGAAGATTCCACTCATTTTTTCTACTTCTTATTCACCGCTGTCAGTACAAGTCATCACCCGGTACATGTGGCTCCCCCAATGGTAAACCGTCCATCGTGCCAATATGCCCCATAGGTGTGTGGGAAAGAATATATCTCTTCGTTTTTCTAATCACTTCTCCCGTCAGTCATAATATTTTCCCTTTACTATGACACTTAGAATTGCACTTGACATCACGATTATGGGTAATTGGACTTTGCCAAGTAAATGCTGTTGCTATATCACACATTATCGTTGAGTAAGAGGTAATTACTTGCACTTGAGTAAGAGGTAATTACTTGCACTATAAATCAAACTTGTTTGTACTAACCCGTCCAGTCCCGACCGATTTTTTACCCAACACACCCTAAGAACCCGACTGACTTTCAACTTTTTTTTTTTTTTTTACTCAAACCTCTGCTTTTGGTGAGAAACATCGAAAATTCATAGAGAAATCGCCCTCCTGAGGTGAACAGGTGTCAGTCAGCCTTACGTTTTCCTTCATTCTCATGGAACCTGGCTACAAAGAAAACGAACTATGGAAGGGTTAACTTAATCAAGCCACTTAAAATTACGTATTTATTTATTTAGTTGGTACAAATTTATGTGTAGTACAAGACTATATTGGTTTTCACACAGTTATGTAGGCAATACAAGCATTGTTCAGTCACCAAACACTTCCACATATGGCACCTTCCTTTACGACATTACCACATCATCACATCTGTTTGTTTCTTGCTCTAGCTTCTTCATTTCTTTGTCCTCCACCTCAGGAATCACTTTCACCATGAATTTCGTCATTGGAGAGACCGTGGGGCAACATGTCTTTACTGGCCAGGTTACTGCTAACAGGTGAATTGTCAAGTGTGTGTGTCGGGGGGGGGGGAAGGAGTTTCAGGTGGGGCCAGACAGTATCCCCACTTGACAGCAGGTAGAGGAAGGTCTTCCACATACGCTTACCAAAAATCACCCGCGAATCTTGAAAAATGTGCAAACGATGGGCCTTGCAATTGACTGATGCACGATGCACGTCGGTGGGTCTGTCCGCTGAAAAAAAAAGTAGTGACGTGCATGATACGTCAGTGGGACCCAGTGGGCTAATCAGGGTTGTCGTGAAAATCATATAAATGTTTTACATAAATTATTTGTACTTCCCAAAACAAATACACTGATGCTCATATTCGGCAAAATTCCCCTTCGTATTGAGTGGAGTAATTTAGTTATAGCAAACCAGTTAATTTTCTTTCTGGCCCACTCACATGTGGTTTTCTTTCAGGAAACAGGTAGGATACATTGATGCTCATTTTGTCAGGGGGAAAATGTGAATATATTTATATATAAATAAATGTGAAGCCAGATGTTACGAGGGAAATGAGAATATGTCTAGGTGCAATGGGCATTTGCCTTCTCAGTGTAATAGGAAAAGTATATAGTAGGATACTTATTGACAGAGTTAGGGAAATTACAGAGGAATTGGTTGGAGAAGAACAAGGAGGTTTTAAGAAGGGAAGAGGTTGTGTAGACTAGATATTCATTCTCAGATCCTTAGTGGAAAAGTTTCTAGAGAAGGGCAAGAAGTTGTATGCAGCCTTCATGGATCTGGAGAAAGCATATGACAGGGTGGATAGACAAGGTTTGTGGAAGGTATTAAGAATATATGGAGTGGATGGGAAGTTGTTGAAGGCAGTGAAGAGTATGTGTGAGGGTGCTAAGCCTGCTGTGCGTGTGGATGGCAAACTGAGTGAATCTTTCCATTTGATGGTTGGATTGAAAAAGGATGTGTCATGTCTCCATGGTTGTTCAATCTGTACATGGATGGGGTTATAAAAGAGATACAAGGTCGGGCAGTGGATGTTGGAGCGGCCCTAGTGAGAGAGAGCAGTGTTTGGAAACTCCCTGTACTGTTGTTTGCAGATGATACTGTGTTGTTGAGCGAAGACGAAGGGGAGCTGTAAGGCTTGGTAGATGAGTTTGGGAGAGTGTGTAAGAAACGGAATCTAAAGGTGAATGTAGGGAAGAGTAAAGTGATGGTCTTCGAGAGAAGTGAAGCCAGTGAATGTACAGTGAGATTGGATGGGAAGGATATGGAGAATGTGAGTGAATTTAAGTACTTGGGCAG
>JAGKTI010042022.1:0-10165 GCA_018397915.1 Birgus latro
AACAGTAGAATCACTAAAGATAATAATTACGGTATGGCATGACCGAACCATATATGTACACATAATTTTTTAATGATGATTGTAAAAAGTGTAAATATACTATAATTATTATTAGGACAGATCCATATACGTACAGTATAATCTTTCAACGATGATGTATAACTTGAATTCAAAATTAGAGTATATAAATATACTCTACAATTATTTAGGACAGAAGCATATACATATAATTATTCAGTGTATGTACAAATGTTATGCACAAATAGTGTAAAAATATGTGAATACTGACGCCTCATAGCAGGAGGCGTGGATTTGTAAATGCAAACCTTAAAAAAAAAAAAAAAAAACTCTGTAATCCGTTGCCAAATCCATCCGCAACGAGCAACAAGTATCTTGTTTCCCATATTTAGTTGGAGACAAGATACAACCGAAAACTTGTCTCTGGACTGTCACGTGAATCTCCAGTGACATTTTTGGATTTTCCTGAGACAGTCGCGCAACAGTCTAATGACACTGTCGCCCGACTTTTGCTGGATAAAGTATCTTGGTGTGTACGTGACCCAGAGACAGTGTCTAGCGACTGTTGCGAGACAAATTTAGATTTTTCTGACAGACGAGAGACAGTCCAGACACCATGCTGCGCGACTTTGTATCTTGGTGTGTATGAGGCTTTAGGGGTGCTAAGCCGACTCCATACCTTCTTTACCCCTGCACAGTTGTTGACTTTACACACGGGTTTTATTCGGCCGTATGGAGTACAACTCTAGTGTGGGGAGGCTCCCCACATACAGCTCTTCTCAAGAGGATGGAGTCAACGGCTTTTCATCTCATTAACTCTCCTCCTCTTACTGGCTCCCTTCAACCTCTGTCTCTTCACCGCACTGTTGCACCTTTATCTTTTTTCTGGCTCCCTTCAATCTCTGTCTCTTCACCGCACTGTTGCACCTTTATCTCTTTTCTATCGTAGTTCAATGGTCACTGCTCCTCTGAACTGTCTGCTTGCATCCCTCCACCTTTACGACGGGCGCGTAGCACACGTCTAGCAACACACTTTCATCCCTTTTCTGTCCAACTTTCTTATGCAAGAGTTAACCGTTACTCCCAGTCCTTCATTTATGCAACAGGTCAACTCTGGAACTGTCTTCCTCTGTCTGTATTTCTTACTTCCTATGACCTCCAATCTTTCAAACGAAGTGTCCAGGCATCTCAAAATAACTGGATCTTGAATTTGTCTCTCTCTCTTTTTTTTTTTTTTTTTGAAAGGAACAGTTTGCAGGCTCATGGCCTTTGGTTCCTTCTTCCTTGGAAGGAACAGTTTGCAGGCTGAAGGCCTTTGGTTCCTTCTTCCTTGCATTTAAAAAAAAAAAAAAAGTTGCGAGACTCATCATCGTCACCTTCGTTTTTCGTCCTTCTGTTCCCATATTCAAACTGGGGTTGGACGTGCGATGGCTTTTCTCCACTGCTTCCTATCCTGGATTAAATCTTCTCCAATACCCAGTCTTTCGATATCTTGCGTTACAACACTTTTCCAAGTCTTCTTAGGTCTCCCTGGCGGTCGACGTCCCACCACTTCCAGTTCCTCTGCTATTCTCACACAGCTCCCTTCCTCACGTGACCAAACCATCTAAGCCGCTTATGCCTCAAGATGATATCGAGATCCTTCACCCCGCATCTTCTGGCTACTTCCTCACTCAAAACTCTGTCCTCCCATCTCACTCCCGCCATGTATCTTAACATTCTACGATCAGTACTCCTCAGAACATTCATCAGTCTATCTGTCAAAGCCCACGTTTCAGCACCATATATCAATACTGGTCTAATGCAGGCCTCATATATTTTACTTTTGTACCTCAGTGGTATGTGCTTGTTGACCAGTAGGCTAGCTATTTCCTTCCACTTTAATCATGCTGCCGCCACTCTTGTTCTTGATCTCTTCACCCCTGCTTTGCAGTCCAACATATTTCCTAGATAGCAGAACTGCTGCATTTCCTGTAGTGTGCCCCCATTCACCTCTAGCGCATCCTCTGATTCATCTCCCTCCGCCTCTCTTCTTATGCAGGCTGGGCAGCGGAAATTTTGCACTCCTCTCAAATTCTGCAGACCTAAACACCTTCTATGGCACCACTTATTACACTCCATGCACAACACTGAGTTCACTCCTACTCCTCTGCCACAGCAACCACATGGCCATTTTCCTGACTGAATTCTTTCTACTGGTTTCTTGCCTGTCACCATTACCTTTGTCTTATCCATATTTATTTTCATTCCCCTCTTCTCCATTCCATTTTGCCATCTATTAAGCATTTCCACCACTTCTTCCTTAGTCTCCACTGTTAGAACTAGGTCATCAGCATACAGCAATTCCCATGGGCCTTCCCACCTACATTCCCGTGTTGCCTCCTCCATTACTATGTTAAACAGCAATGGACTGAGTGCTGACCCTTGATGTACCCCAACTCCTATTCCAAAATTTCCTGATGTTCCTGCTATTGTCTTGACTTTTGATCTTGTATCAATATAGACAGCTGCAATGAGTCTCTCAGGCACATTCTGTCTTCTCAAGGCCCACTCGATAACTCTCCTTGGTACTCTATCAAAAGCTTTTTCCAAGTCCACAAACACATGGTACAAGCATTTCCTCCTCTGTTGAAACTTTTCCCGCAACTGTCTCATGACGAATATTGCATCGGTTGTGGATTTACCTGCACAAAATCCAAACTGTCGGTTATCTATCTTCAGTATCTGCTTCAGCCTTCCTTCCAGCACCTTTTCGAATATTGAGATGTGATGTTACAGTAAATGGAGAGAGACTGGAACTGGTGAGAGAGTTCCAATACCTGGGTAGAGTGATAAACAGGAAAATGTGCAAAAGAAGTGGAAAGCTGGTGCTATGAAGGCCTTGATAAGAAACAGAGGTTTGAGTGTTGTAGCTGTGCGAGGCTTACATGAAGGCGTGTTAGTGCCAACTTTTAACCTATGGATGTGAGACTATGGTGTGGCATAAAAATTAAAAGTCAAGGGTGATAGGAGTGGAGATGAGACTGCTGAGGAATGTACTGTATGTGGAGTACAGGAACTGGATAGGATACGAAATACAGTAATGTGATTTGTTAAAGATGCAGAGTGAGGAAGTCTGTGGACACCAGAATCAAAGAGAGTGTACTGAGATGGTATGGTCATGTGGTGAGATTGGATAACAATAGTGGTGAAAAAGGTATATCTGAGCCAATTTGAAGGAGGAAGGAGGCGAGGTAGGCCAAGGAGAAGGTGAGAGGGATATGGTTGATGAGTGTGTGAGGAAGAGAGGTATGGAACTTGGTGAGGCTAGGGAACTGACATGAGACTGAGCTGGCTGGATGAATGTTGTGAGAAGTGCATGATGAGGGATTTGGCACTCCTTTTTAACATGACAGTATCCAGACTGACTATTGAATACATTTATGTGAAGATACAGAATGTGGTGAAAGTTTTTGGCACATCAGATAGAGCTAGGATTCTGGGGGATTGAATGATGAGAGAATGGTAGCGTGGCCCATTGCACTGGGCAAACTTGGGCTGTCTGGACGTAGCTACTCCTATCCTGCTCTAGGGTTGGAAAGGAGGTCCGGATGATGATGATGATGATGAACAATTTGCACAATTTTCATCATAAACCCATTTCATTGCTTTCATTGTTCAGTTTCAGAGATTTAACACAGTAGCATGTTTACAAAAATATGTCAACCTTTCATATACGATACCTTCTCTAGTCTTCTTAAGATCAAAAGAACATTCAGTCTAGGGAAGACCTGTTGCAGCGAGTCTCAGTGAACTCATTCATTTATCATTCATCATCAGCAGAGAGGTGGCGGTGGCTCAATCAGTAGAGAGGTGGCCTGCGGTCCCACGGACCCAGGTTCAAATCCTCGCTGGGGCAGGGAACAGTTTAAGGATTTGAAATTCAGCAAATCAGGCTTTACTGATCTACCAGAAGACCCGCCGACATGTCGTAAAAATACCCCCGCCAATACCAATACACCAGTCCTGTATGAGACAGCCCTAGCATGTATTCAATATGGACGGTGGGTGTTAGCGCCGAAGTGGTGACATGGTATGTAGGAGGACTGCTGGGCCATGATAGCAGGCTGTGAAGCCTATGCCCAAAGTCGGACACACACACACACACACACACACACAAAATCCTGTGTTACCCCATGAGAAGAGCAGGAGAATTTTGCTTGCAAACATCCTACACATATCTGCGAAATGTCTCTGATGTCAAAGTGCTGAATTCCAAGTCCTAACTTTAACCTAGTCTTCCACTGTACCATCTGATGTCTAAAAATCACACTGTAAACTGAGATATGTATGACCACAACTGACAATAAATTAAACTCAAATAAGGATAGCCAGGACACCTTGATGCTTTTCAGCTAAGCACTCTACCCTTACCAATTCAGTATAATGATATTAATTAGCAACTGTATATTCTGGCTACAATCATATGACATTGTTCAGCCAAATGGAGACCTCTCATACGAAAGACTGATAAATCTCTCATCAACTCTTTCACAAAGGAGTGTCACTTTTAAGCTGAAAAATGCTGTCCAGCCCCTCCTAACAGTGAGAGAGCTCTCTCCCTCTGTGCTAAGGGATCTTTACACGCAGCATGTGTTAGGAGTGTGAAACTGTATGGCAGTGAGATTGGGCGGTAAAGGAAGAGGATATCTGTGGGTTCAAAATGAAGAGAAATAACAGTGATTAAAGGGATATGTAGTATGCCCTTGAATTTGAGGGTGGAGGGGAGGGGGAAGCTAGGATTGCAACTGAAGAGATTAAAGGATGAGAGGAAGGACGGGATTGGAATGTATTGGTGTTGTGATGAGGAGGGGTAGATTGAGATGGTTTAGACATGGTGAGAGGGTGGAGGATGTGTGTTGCTGAAGGTGGAAAATGTGAACATTGTAGGGCTGCAAGAGGCAGACCGAAAAAGTCCTGGGATTAAGTCAAACACAGAGTGACCTCAAGGAAGAGGGACCGAATGGGAAGGCTGCCAGAGATCGAGCAGTGTGGGGAGCCACCATTTGGTGACAAAGGCTACTGCATGGAAGCATGTGCAACCTTCATAAACAATATCATACAATACTGAGGTGGAAGTGTTGACTGGAAGCATGTTACCAGAAATTATAAATTTTTTATTATCATAATGAAGGCAAGTTATCATGAGCTAACATTTATTCTGGCAATTCCCCCCCACCCCCCAAGCTACCTGAGTGGAAAAAAAAAACTCAACCTTACTTTAAGATTCCAATATTCCAGTACCTTCAATATTCCTCTGACATAGCAGTGATGTACTGTGTGAGTGAAATGTAGGGGAGAGAGGGACAGGTTGACAATGAAAAGGCAATAAGATGGAGTGGAGATTTATATGAATGAAAGTGGTGCGAATTGGAAGGCCAGCAAAGGACAGTGACATACAAGACAATCTGTAGCCAATGACTTCAAGACTAAGGGATCTGGCTACAGATAAACATGACAGACAGAATACTGTATTACTTACCGTGCTTACACTTGGGACGCAATGCACAGGGAAGGTGGAGACAGGTGTTAGGGTGTGACAATAAAAATGCCTTCACCGATGGGTCATCACAACCAAGAAGATACTCGTATCTTGGATAAATACTACTGTCTCACCACAAAACATAATCACCATTAAAACTCCACAACCCTTTCAGTCAGTGTCTCATTTTTATTCCTGATACCAGAGCCTTAATATCATCATCATCATCCAGACATCCTTTCCCACCCTATGGTAGGGTGAAGAGTAGCACATCCAAACAACCTAGGTCTGCCCAATCCAATTGGCCATGCTTCCATTCACTCATCGTTCAAGCCCCCGGAATCCTGGCTCTATATGACATGCCAAAAACATTCACCACATTCTGTAGCTTCACGTAAACAAATCCGACAAAGTCAATCCAGATACTGTCACGTTAAAAAGGGGTGCCAAATCCTTAATCATGCACTTCTTATAACATTCATCCAGCCAGCTCAATTTCATCAATCCCCTAGCCTCACCGACTTCCATACCTCTCTTCCTCACACACTTATCCACCATATCCTTCCACCTTTTCCTTGGCCTACCTCATCTCCTTCCTCCTCCGAATTTGCTAAGATATACCTTTTTCACCACTCTTGTTATCCATTCTCTCCACATGACCATACCATCTCAGTACACTCTCTTCACTTCTGGTGTTCACAGACTTCCTTGCTCCACATCTTCCATGAATCACATTATTTCATATCCTATCCACACTCTGTACTCTACACACATTCCTTGGCAGTCCCATCTCCACTGATCTTACTCTTGTCTCACATCCATATGTTAAAGTTGGCACTAACACTCCTTCATGTAAGCCTTGTGTCAAGACTCTAAAATATCATAAATATTAGCTAGGAGCACAGATAACATCTATATGTTGAGCCAGCCCCATAGAGTAGGAAACAAAGCAGCATTCTTTTCTCACCAGGGTAGAGAGGAAACACCATCGCACTTTCCCTCCGTGGGAAGCTGAATAGGAAGAACATACATACACACATACAGGCTTCTAGAAACTTCCAGTCCACATTACAAAACCATTATTATAGCTACAGTAAACCCTTGATAAGCCAAACTTTTAGAAGCCGGAATCTTCAGTTAGCCGAACTCAGGCCGAGACCACGTATGAAAGTAGGCCGAAATGCAAAAGTAGGGGGAGAAATGGCGCCAAGCGGACTCGTGGTGCCAGTCTGCTGCTTGCTTTTGGAGACGGTAGTTGCGCCATTCTTACTGTCATTTAGTGCTGAACAGTGCTCTCCTTTTGCCTTCTGCCTTGCCATGGAAGGTTCATAGCTTAAAAGAAGTGATATTGGCACCTCTAGTTGTAAAGGAATGAAGCTAAAAAAAAAAAATAAAAAAAAAAAAAAAATGTGTGTGCGTGACAGTGTAGTGATCATGATTAAAGTTCAGTACTATTATTACTGAAAGTGTTACATTGCAGTCTATTACAGTGATTACATTTAAGTTTAGTTCTTAATATAGAGTGAAATAAATACTGGGTACTGTTTAGAATTTACGTTGAAGTATGAACTAACCCACCTTCACCAACTCCGTCTCCAAAACAAAACAAACTGTCGAACTTCGAAGAATCTACTGCCTCTAACGAAAGGTGTTACATTGTAGTCTATTACAGTGATTACATTTAAGTTTAGTTCTTAATATAGAGTGAAATAAATACTGGGTACTGTTTAGAATTTACGTTACAGTATGAACTCAACCACCTCCACCACCTCTGTCTCCAAAACAAAACAAACTGCCAAGGAATCTACTGCTTCTAACGAAAGGTGTTACACTGCAGTCTATTATAGTGATTACATTTAAGTTTAGTTCTTAATGTAGAGTGAGATAAATACTGGGTACTTTTTAGAATTTACGTTCAAGTGTGAACCCCACCACCTCCGTCTCCAAAACAAAAAAAAATGCCGACGATCTTCTGCCTCTGACGAAAGGCAAATTATGTGCACTGAATTCTTTCTTTTTTGTCTTTCTTTATTAATTTATACACTGTATATGCTCCTTTACTTTAGTGTTAAGAAGACAAGTAATAAGTATTGTTATTGCAATTTGGGAGGGTGAAAATCCATCTCCAACACACGTTACCGACAGTCGGTACTGCCTCTGTGAATGATTTTCTACCAATTAACCACTTCAGTACTGTGACGTCTATTTCTACTTTATTTACGCTTCCTCCAGCCGATTTTATGGTACTCAGGACTGGACGCACATACTGAAGGGGCTACCGAAGGCTGTACCAACCCCGTGCACTTCCACAGATCCAACCTACACTGACTAAAATTGTCTGGTGGCAGCAAGAACAAAATGAAAATACACCCTGCACTGAAGGGGTTAAATGTATATTAAATGCACTATATTGTTTTTTGTCATAACTAATTTATTTATATATGCTTCTTTAATTTAGTGTTGAAAGGACAAGTAATAGGTATTGTCTTAGCAATTTTGGGGGGTGATAATTCGGTAATTTAGCAATTTTGGGGGGTGAAAATTCGGTAAGCCGGAAAATTCGGTAATTCGAACCAGGGTAGAGCCCCATATAGTTCGGCTTATCAAGGGTTTACTGTACTCATACAAAAGACGAACACCTCAAGAAATCACACCAGCTCCTACAAAAACTTGCTGAAGCTGGTTTAAAATTTAAGCTGTCTAACTGCAAACTTTGCTTCAAGGAAATAAAATTCTTAGGCCACAGACTAGATGCCCAAGGCATTCACATGTCTGAGGACAAAATACAGGCAGTAAGGGATTTCCCAGAACCAACACATGTAGACGAAGTAAGACAATTTGGGGGGCTAGCAGGATATTACTGCTCCTTTATTAACCAGTTCTCTCATATACCACAACTGCTATTCACGCTACTAAAAGCAGATGCCATATTCCAGTGGGGAGAGGAACATCAAATAGCATTTAATGAACTGAAAGATAAACTTACAAAATCACCTTGCTTGGCCTATCCTAATTTCAAAAAATCATTTATAATTTGTAGAGATGCATCCATTAACCCGTTAACCGGGGGGTTGTTGGAGGCGCGCCGTGCCCGTCCCGAGGGGCAAATCCACGCTCCGACTGACTTTTTAAAAATATTTGCCAAAAATCAGTTATTAGTCCTAGAATATTATAATTAAATATGCATATGGGGATTTAAATGGTCATGTGGGTGAAGCAGCTCAAGGTTATGAAGAAGTCCATGGAGGATGTGCATATGGTGTGAGGAATGCAGAAGGGGAAAGAATACTCGAGTTTGGGGAGGCTATGGACATGATTGTGTGCAACACACATTTTAGGAAAAGAATCAGCCGGTTGATTACGTACGAGTCCGGGGGAAATAGTAGTCAGATAGATTATTTTCTGGTCAGGAGGGTTGATAGGAGATTAGTGAGGGATGTTAAAGTTATAGGAAGCGAGGAGTGTGTGCAGCAGCACAAACTGTTGATTTGTGACATGGTGCTTAAGGAACGAGTGATGAGAAGAAGGACATATGTACCTAGGAGGAAAATATGGAAGCTGGGAAACCAATCAGTAAGGGATGCCTTTTATAGTGAGATGAGGAGAGTGGTGGCTGAACAGGAAGCCGTAGATAGAGGCGTTAATGAACAGTATAGAGCCCTTAAGAACAACCTCTTGAGAGTTACCGATGCAATATGCGGTTGGACAAGGCCCACCAAGACATAAAGTAACTTGCTGGTGGGATGAGGGTGTAGAAGCTGCAGTTAAGGAGAAAAGAAGCCTTTCCGGGAATGGAAGAATAGTGGTAACAGGGAGGAGTACTTGGCTGCCAAGCGCAGGGCTAGAAGAGAGGTATACAGGGCAAAGTCTGAGTCACAGAGACTTTTACTTGATAATCTAAATCATGGAGAAAGGAAAAATGTGATTTTTAGGGTGGCAAATCAGGTGAAGAGGGATAATCGGGACATTGTAGGTGAGCAGTGTGTGAAGAATGATGATGGAAGGGTAGTGGTGAACAGTGAGGATATTAAAGATGCATGGAGAGAGCATTATAGCCGATTGTTGAATGAGGAGTTTGATTGGGACAGAGAAGGTTTGGAGCCAGCTGATCCAGTGTTTGGCCCTTGGCCTTTGATTGACGCTGCTACTGTGAGTCAGGCAATAGGCAGGATGCGGGTGGGGAAGGCGGCAGGTGTGTCTGGGTTGACTGCCGAAATGCTGAAGGACTCAGGAGATACTAGGGTGAGGTTAGTCACTGACCTGATAAATATGATTATATATGAGTGTGTTGTCTCACATGATTGGTTGAAGAGTGTAACTGTAAAGTGTACAAAGGAAAGGGTGATGCCCTGGAAAGGGGAAATTACAGAGGTATAAAGCTTTTAGATCAGATAATGAAAGTAATGGAGAGGGTTTTAGAAGGTATGATTAGAGAAAGAGTGAATATCGATGAGATGCAGTTTGGGTTTTGCCAGGCAGGGGGACCACTGATGCCATATTCATTGTTCGACAGCTTCAGGAGAAATATATTGGAAAGAAAAGGGAATTGTATTTGGTTTTTGTTGATTTGGAAAAGGCCTTTGACAGAGTCCCTAGAGAGGTGGTGAAGTGGGCAATGAGAAAGCT
>JAGKTI010042023.1:0-10165 GCA_018397915.1 Birgus latro
TACATATTCACTGGCCTTATAATTACAGAGTGTCAGAATATCGCACCTTTATACACTCGCTAGGATGTTTCGACTTAGAATACATTTATGCACTAACATAATAATTTTCAACTAATATTAAACCCGTTTCCACTTTATACTAATATTTACAAGTTCACTGGCCTTATAATTTCACTGAGCATCAGAATATCGCACCTTTATTCACTCGCTAGGAATGTTTCGACAGAATACATTTATGCACTAACATAATGTTTTCAACTAATATTATACCCGTTTCCTCTTTTTACTAATATTTACATATTCACTGGCCTTATAATTAAACTAAGTGTCTGTATGTCGCATACTTTCCTGAGAATGAGAATCCTATCGCTATCACACCATCTCTGAAGTGCATCATCGTGTGGTATTCCCTAAAACAGGGGTGAATGCAAAGACCCACGTCACACTCAACGCACTCATAGCGGGTGTCTTTTCTCTGAGTGTGGAGTCTCACTTGGGAATTACCACACACACGACACCTGCGTTGGGGCCTAGGTCTGTTTGACTGGGGAGGAAGCGGAGTGGCAAAGTGGCGGGCGGAAATTCTCAGGGGGAGTTTGGGCAGTAGGGGCAGTGCGGGGTCGTTGCTGTGTTCTTTCTTCAGCATACTTGGCTATAATTTCCCGGCCAAGCTCTGACAAACCCTCCAAAGGTTTCCTGCACACCTGTTGTCATGGCATGCAGGTGGTGGCAATTTAGGGCAGTTATACTGAGCAGGTGAAAGAAGAGCTTTTTGTACCACTTCATCGTGGTCCTGGCACACTCAACACTTGATATCATGACTGGTCCACGAGCTGCATGTTGATCTGATAATCAAGCACACACTCAGGTTTCCAGATGCGGCACCTGCTCTCGCTGCGGTAATCCACGGACTCTGTGCAGTGCATCAAGGGCCAGTGAACCGTGGAAAAGAAGCAGACTTCTCTGTTGTTGTTCCACACTGTTGCTAGGATGTTGTTAGCCTTGAAGAAGACCACCTCATTTCTGTCTAGTTTCCACCTGACCTTGACCACGTGACGCCGGTTCACCTTGATGGTACCACAGAGTCCCATGTCATGCAGGTGCAGATAGCGAGCAAGAAGAGGGCTAGTGTACCAGTTATCGAGGTAGAGGACGTGACCACGATGAAGGTACTCTTCAATCATTGTCTTCACCACTGCTCCTGAGAGTCCAATACTGCGATCTTCTATTATGGCTGTCTGTGCACCGGTGTACAAGACTATGTCTTGCACATAACCAGTCCTACAGTCACATATAACAAAGATCTTGAATCCAAAACGGTGCCTTTTTCTGGGTATATACTGGCGAAAAGAAATACAGTAAAACCTCAATATAACGGACTTCAATAGACCGGAATTCGCTTTTATCGGACTTGAGGAGCTACCGGACTAAACTCCTATATATCGGAAAATGTCCGATAAAGCCAGAAGGCAGTCCGGACTACGTGACCACTTCAGCTATGTTCACCACAATAAGACAAGTAAAAGACATGTTTTTCAGTGCACAGTACAGTATTATTATACCATTTGATTAATGTAGTGAAGGTATAACACAGTACAATACTGCAATGGTGGTGAAAACCACTGATGCAATCCGGACTAATGTCTGATATATCGGAAAAAGTCCGGATTAGCAGGGGTAAGTCCGGATGTCGCTTTTATCAGAATTTCGCATTTTGGGGGGCTTGGGCCCCAATTAGTCCGTTACAGTGAGGTCTTACTGTACTGCCTCTCCACAACACAAGACTCTCGTCTATAACAAGGTCTCTATAGGGATAAAATGAGGAATGAAATGTTTGCCATAGGTGATCAAAAACCAACCTAATTTGCCTCATCTGTGTCATTTACATTGGCAGGATCATCAGCATCGTAAAAGTGGAGGCGGCTGAGAATTTGCTGAAACTGATTATGGCTCACGATCTTGCCAAAGATCGGTGTCTGCATGAGAGGGTCCATAGTCCAGTATGATGGAATTCTATTTTTATGTAAAATACCCATCAAAAGTACCAGGGAAAAAAATATGAACATCTCTGCCAGGGAGACAGGGTAATTGTAAATAATCGAATGCCTGCTCCTTGTGCCCAGTCTTTCACTTTCACAGCGCTGGCTGCTTGCAAACCGGTTGGTTTGTTCAACAATCTGCTCGAAAAAACTCTCACCGAAAAACAGGTGGAAAAAATCCAGCCTGCTTGAGCCACGGTGAATACCAGGGGCAGTGCATCCAGCTCGTCCCTGCTTAGTGAAGGGGTGAATGATGAGAGAAAAATCACTCCCATCTTCCCAATTCCACATAACATTACCCTCGCCCACATCGTCGCCTTCGTCGGGGTGGGGAGGAGATGCTGGTGGGGGAGGTTGGGGAGGAGGAGAGCGGAGGGCTTCCCCACTCGCATTCCACTTCCCTCGTCCTTTACCCTTACCCTTACGGCCTTGGGGAACATCGGGGGCTGTGGGGAGGAAGTTCTGGAATACTGGGGAGCATAAGACATGCTGGGGAGTGGCTCCTCCTCACCTCACCACACCACGTGATTCACCTCGCTCCCTCACCGCCGCACGTGATGTGTTCCGCTGCTTCACACCACCAAGTGAGCGCAATGACTCACTCCCGCCACTCTCCCTTTCAATAACCGCTCCTACGCTTTCCATTTCACTTCTCACTCCCTCCACACCACTTCCGCCCTCCCCAAATAAGACACTAGGCCCATACCTTAGGGTACGACATGCTGCCAGCTCGGGGCTGCGATGAGTGATGATCTCGCGGCCATACCCCGTGGCAGCACGTCCCACGGCTCCCTCCTCGTCCTCATTTTCCCGCTCCACATCACGTAGGGGCGGCAGAGAGGTTGTAGCACAATGTTTTGGTGCTGGCTGGCCCTCTCTAGCGGCACGATATGTGACGTAATGCCGCTTCCTCGGTGACGGGACCTCTTCATCACTGCTGCTACTTTCCTCCTCCTCTGGTTGCACATAATCTTTATCTGCCACCTCGTCATCGAGAGGCGAATCACTGTCGCCTGTGAAGGTGTCCAGGGCGGCTTGGATTTGTTGCTCTGAGAGACCTCGGCGGGCTGTGTCTGACCAGGGTCACTGCTGAGAGGTGAGTGAACGAGGTGCGGCCGCGTGCGGGTCACGCGGGGTCACCGAGTGTCCCCGCCTGGTGGCAGATAGGGGAAGATCTCCTGCGCCTACGTACCCAAAATCAAGCGCGAGATTTGAAATTTGTGCAAATTATGAACCTTGCAATTGCGCGACGTACTGGTACGTCAATGGGTGTAGCTGTGACAAAACATCGCGACGTACCCATACATCGACGGGATGCCTCGGGTTAAAATCATCAATATACATAGAGACCGAAACAGAAGGGGGTAGTGAGGAGACAGTGCCATTTATATAGCTATAAGAGAAAGGGTAGTACTAAGGAAGCAGCCCTGGGGGGGGTACCTTCATGTTGGGGAAAGACACAGGAAAGATGGTCTCTTAAACAGGCATGAAAGGTTCGGAGGGAAAGAAAATTCTGAAGAATAACAGCTATGTTACCATGCAGACCAACAGAATGAACAATGAAGAATATGATACCTCATGCAGCACTGTAGGCCCTTTTCTAAATAAAAAAAGACAGCACTGACTAACTGGCAGAGTGAAAAATCAGAATGGATAAAATATTGAAGTCTATGGAGATGATTTAAGGTGCTGCATGCTTATGATACCCATACTGTAAGGGGGAAAGTGTGCAACAGAATTCCAAGTACCAGGAGTCAAGTATTGATCATCTGTTCAAGCAGTTTTACGTAAACAACTAGTCAGGTCTATGGGACAGTAATCTTGAGGATGGTGACCAGGTTTAAGAAATGGGAGGATGATTGATATAGGCCAATCAGGAGGCAAAAAAACCTTCATGAAGGTCCGAAATTTATTATAGAGGGCCATGACATGGATTGTGGGGATAGATGTTTTAACATGGTGTAATGAACACCATCAAGTCCTTCACATGTACTATATTTTTACAGGATTTGAGAGAAGATGACAATTCACAAAGAAAGAAGGGAGCATTAAAAACTCCCTCAGCTGACAAAGCAACAAAGTAAAAGAAATTGGTATGGATTCAGAGTCAGATTTAAGGTGATAAAACTCTAAACAGAGATGAGACCCACTACTAATAAGACTAAAATAATTACCCAAAGCATATGCAAGTAAAGAAGGATACGCCACGGACTTGCCATTGATATGAATAACTGGAGCTTGGGGTGGGATAAGTCTGCCTGATAATCTACAAAGTCATGGTCAAACTGCTGCAACAGGTGAATTTTCAGAAACAGAAGAAACATAGTCCAAACTAGAATGTTTGGCCTGATGGATGTTACTAAGGAAGATAGCAGAAGCTTTGCAAAATATGAAGCGACTACGAATCCAATCAGGCATGGACTGTTATGCCGAAAACTTTTCCAGGCAGCACATTTCACACAGAAGGCTTGCATACAAGCAGACTTTAACGGACTGGCTGTTCGTGATCAGTGATGGTAACCACTCAGCCACTGCGGCGGTAATAGGAGAAGTTATCCATTCCACCCTGTACTACCGGTAATAGGAGAAGTTATCCATTCCACCCTGTACTACCATCCTCTATACTTTTCATTGCATTATTTTTACTGAGACAATTCAATCAAAAAATAATGTACCATGAACAGTCAGCTCCATAAGTAAAGTGATGAAGAGCAATGAAATGGTAACAAGGAACTGTGATTTTCAAATGATGCAAAATATGGAAGAAGAGAGAGTAATTAGATAGTATGGCTATGTGGAGAGAATGGATGTGAATATATTAGTGAAAAAGTTTATCTAAGCAAGTTTGAAAGTGAGAGACGATGTACTAGGTTATGAAGATGCATAAATTTGGTAAATGTGTACGAAAGTGAGGTATGGAAGGTGATGAAGCTTGGGAACTGAAAGTGGACTGAGCTGGTTGGAAAAAATTTTGTATGAATGAGTGTATGACAAGGGTTGGGTACCTTTTTTTCCCCGTGATGTGATAGTTGTCAAACTGACTCTAGCTCACAGGTGGTATGAAGCATATAAGTGCCTGTGGGATGGCGTGATAGTGTGATCCATTTAATTCCGCAGACTTTTGACTAGCTTCTCCTTCTATCAGTGTTTTTTCCTTGATCTCTGGACTCTACCTCGCTTCATCCTTAGGTGGGAAAAAAGAGGTCTGGATGAAGATGATGATGATGATGATGTCATCATGCTGTAGTTGATTTAGGTGTACAAAAATTGTATGAGGGCAAGGGACCTAGTCCATTATATCAGCACATAGCACAAAGGCCCACCCTTGATCTCCCTCCAAACATCAGATAGGTTTCACATAATGAGTGACAGGGGAGGCAGAAGATCAAACTAAATAAATTCCAGACCCCTTTTTAGAAAATATATCATGTGGTTGTTTTTCAGTTCATTTATGACACTATGGAAAAGTAAGAGAAAATAAAAATAAACTGAAATTATTCAAAATTATTAAAATACTATCAAGAGAAAATTTGGAGGGAAGAACTAAAAGGTTAAAGTACACAAATTCAATATAAACTACAGATACTCTGATATACAGAGTGGTTCATATATTTTGTCCTATTGCTTCTTACCTGGTGAATACTCATGTGACGGAGGAATGGCTTGGTCAGCATTACCAATGTCTACCCTGCATTGCTTTCTGCTTTCTGTCCATTGTTTCTATGGATGATTATTAATTTTGTGAAGCAGCCAAAATGTCTGCACTCATAACACCAGCAAACTGTACTGTCACAGCAATGCAAGAAACAGCGGCATAATACTCTGTATGGACCACCCTGCATATACAGGTTAGTAATACAGTACCAAAATTTTAATGTAGTAAGAGGAAGTTTAAAGTAAAATGAAGAGAAGCAAAGGAGAAGGATCTGATATGGAGAAGAAACTGGTAACATTACAGCAACCACACATATGCAAGATATAAACAAATAAGAAAGATCCAGATATAAATTTGGTGCTTATACTGGTAGTGGCAAGAAATGCTCATGAACTTGAGTTCTTCTATGGTTATTCTAAAAGTGAAACAAAAAGAAAAGATAAAATTCATGGCATGTGAGATGCAAATACTTACAACAGAGAGGAAGGGATGTGTGATGAGAACCAAAATTTTGTAACACCCTTAAAAGGCCATTCTTCTCTTGAATAAAATACCAAGTTACACATACCTGTAGTAGAAATAAAAGTGGAAGATACAGTACCAGCATAGGAAGGAAATTAGGAAGTTCATTAAAAGTATGGAAAATGCAAAGCTGATGATTGTCAGGAGATTTCATGCTGGGTACTAGGTATTACAATACTGTGCCACAGAAATAAGAACCTTTACACAGCACCTTTATGAATGCAATAATCTATCTATCTATCTATTGCCAGACGCCTCAATCCCGAACGGGGTGGCCACAAACAAATCGCCTCCATGTCACTCTGTCCCCTGCCATTTCACTACCACGCTCCCAACTACACCCCCCTCTCTCATATACCTCTCCACTCCATCCCTCCATCTCATCCTCGGCCTCCCCCTCCCTCTCGCCCCCTCCACCTCACATACACTCTCCTCGTCAATCTTTCACTCTCCATCCTCTCCACATGCCCAAACCACCTTAATGTGTTTCTCCTAACGCTTCCCATCACGTCCTCAAGCACACCACAACGCTCCTTCACTTCCTCATTTGTTAGTCTGTCTCTCCATGTGACTCCACATGCTCCTCTCAAATAACTCATTTCCACTGCTCTCACTCTTGACTTCTGTCCTTCCAACAGGGTCCAAGCTTCACTTCCATATGTCAGAGTTGGTATCACAATACTGTCATGTAACAACTTCTTCACTTCCATGCTCACCTCCCTGTTTCTTATCACTGCTTTCAACGAACCAGCAACCTTCCTTCCCTGCTGTACCCTTTTGAGCACTTCACCCTCCAGACTACCATCCTTACTCATCACACTGCCCAAGTACTTAAATTCACTCACATTCTCCATTTCCTTCCCATCCAATCTCACTGTACACTCACTGGCTTCACTTCTCTCGAAGACCATCACTTTACTCTTCCCCACATTCACCTTTAGATTCCGTTTCTTACACACTTGCAATAATGCAAGGTTAAAAAAAAAAAAATGCTATACCGTGTACCACTGTTGAAACAAGGAAGAACAAAAATACTGCACAGGCCAAATTTTCTTATGAGGGTCTGTTTATTAACTCAAAGAGTTTAGTGGCTGAGTAATTATCCATCAACCAACTCTGTGGTACTGAATCAGAGGAAACATAGCCTCCCATTCATATGCTGATCCACTCTTCCTTTCTTCCAAACCCTTCAAAACACATGTACTGTAAATATTAAACACGGGATGAAATCTGCATATTGTATTAAATAAATCTATATATGTACATTATATACTAGTATCCTAGTGAATCTGTACAATGACTGCTAGAATTCAAACTGATTCTGATTAACTGTCAACCTGTAAGAGACTTATGGACACTCCACTAATATTCAATATAATCTTGCAAATATTACACAACAGAATACAGTACTTGTAATACATCTGAGAATATATTCATCAGCAGAATACATCTGAGATATATTCATCAGCAGATGTATTTTTCAATATCTTGTATTTTACCTGTCACCTGATGATTTTATTAAGCTTTGAAGACTTCTGAACTGGAGAGATTAGAAATAGCCTCTGAATTATTCCTTCCCTACATGAGGTCTCCCCATAGATGAATAATCTGGAGGCAGCAAGAATAAATCAACATCATCAGATTGAGGGGGTTAATGTTAATTCATTTAGCAAAACAACACTATACAGTAAGACCTCGATATAACGGACTTCAATAGACAGGAATTCACTTTTATCGGAATCGAGGAGCTACCAGACTAAATTCCTACATATTGGAAAAAGTCCGATAGAGCCAGAACCAGTCCGGACTGCCTGAACACTTCAGCTATGTTCACCACAATAGTTTAAAAACCGTTCATGTGATCTGGACTAATGTCTGATATATCGGAAAAAGTCCAGGTTAGCAGGGGGAAGTCCAGATGTCGCTTTTATCGGAATTTCGCATTTTTTGGAATGGCTTGGGCCCCAATTAGTCTGTTATTGTGAGGTCTTACTTTTCAAACTGTTATAGCAGACAAACTGTTCTTGACAGAAACTTGCTATGCACAAATAAACAAAATTCTTTACCAAACAAGTGGTAAAGCACAATAAATTATTTAATAATCTTTTAATATATAGCTGAGGCTGCTGAAGATGACACAACTGCATCCAAACTATAGTACAAGTATTTGACTAGAAAAATATATTAAAAAAAAATGCGGTAGATCCAGGCAAAGGAGAGGTCCAAGAAGCCTGAGCCCCCACTCTTATTGAAGGCAAGTTTTTCCCCCCAACAATAATTATATAAAACTACTGAATGAAAAACTACCACATTCATTCATTCATCATCTAATCATGTGTTGCCCCATGAGGAGCGCAGGGCTAGGCAAGTTGGTCCTGACATTTAAAATGAAAGTGACCACACTCACTTACCCCTGAGTGGCATTATGTGAGCAATAAACCCCAACCATCCCTTGGATATTAACCTGCCCAGGCTCAATCCAATTGGAATGCCTTAATAACCCACTAAAAGGCACCATAATTTGGTTATATGGTTACCATCCAGCACAGTAAATGGTATCCTGGTGTACAGGAAACCATTTGTCTTGTCACTCAGTATACAACTGTCATATATGTCTGAAAATTCTTTACATGAATTTGACCCCATTAATGAAGCCTGTAGTTATTCTTGCAAAATAAACCGTGACAATGTATACAGTATATCCATCTAACAATAAATCTCTACCTATCTATATACAGAGGATGTCCCAGGAAGAAAGGGCATAATTGAAAGACAGCTCAGAGAATTTAAGCAAAAAATGCTACATCAACACGCGTCAATATCCTGACCATTATGAAGCTACAATTACTGATGACCTTACAAATGAATTATCAGGGAGACCATTTTTGCCCACAGTCAGAAGTAATTGTAGCTCCCTACCAGCTGTGATTTGGGCTTATGTTCAATTTGCATTCTCTACTCTGAATTCTCTCATTCATCATTTCCCACAGTTATGCCCCTTCCTCCCGGGATACCCTACATATATATTGTATTTTGAATGCAAAACTGTTATTTAAAAAAAAAAAAATCATCATCATCATCATCCGGACCTCCTTTCCCACCCTAGGGCAGGGTAAAAAAAAAAAAAAAAAAAAAAAAAGAGAGAGAGAGAGAGAGAGAGAGAGAGAGACCCCTTTCTGTATTAACATGCTGGATCTTCCCCTGAAACCTTAATCTGAAGCTAAAAACCTGATATCAGACCAAAAAATTCAACCTTGCCAATTAGCACAGAAAGGCTCCAGAAAGTCTCACATACCACAGTCAGGTAGTTCTTCACTCCAGGCAGCTGCAGCTTCAAGTATGGTACCTGACACTTTGTTCTCCATTGCACAAACAATGTAACTACTGAAACAGCCAAAACTACCACTGAGCTATACAGAACTGTTCAAGTATATTGCTATCAAATACCTGAAACTACAAAATAACCAAATAACTAACACTGAACAAAACAAAACTGACATGGCGACCAAATATAATCTTAACCCCTTCAGCCCAATGACACCATTCCTAATTTAATCCTACAGCAACAAGATATGAACTGGAAAGTTTAGCTATGGCCTTCATTAACGAGGCTGAATGGGATTGATATCTGGGCTGTTTCCGGGCCAATCTTGAATAAAGGGAACCTCACAGTCAGTTAGCCACTGTTTCACTGACTTTGCAACATGTGCAGGGGCAGAATCTTGCATAAATACTCTTGCCTTGGTTTTATCAAAAGAGTCACTTAAAACATCACATAAGAGCTCCAAATAATTGTTCTGGTTCACTTTTTCATTTGCAGGTAGAATTACCAACTCACCAACACCATAATATGTAAAGCAGCCCCAAGCCATGAGTGAGGCTGGGTATTTAACAAACTTGGAAGTGTACTTAGGATCCAGGGGGTCACTGCCTGGTTTGCGGTACACTC
>JAGKTI010042025.1:0-10165 GCA_018397915.1 Birgus latro
GAATGTTTTTAATCAAGACAAATTCTTTTTCCGTATACAGGTAACTTGTCGTCCGAAGCAGGTGTTCCCACAGGTGAGAAGGAAGCGAGGCAAGGCTGTGTCAGGTGAGGTTAGGTGAGGTTAGATGAGGTTAGGTTAGGTTAGGTCATTTTAAAAGGTATATTTAACTTGCGAATTAAACCAGATTATCTAGAACATTTAACAGTAAGAAAAGAAACGAACACAGAATTGACAGAACACTGAACGGGATGGAGAGATAAGAATTACACTGTTTTTACTTTGACTTGGCCCAGACATCTATCCAGCTTGTTTCACGAAGATTAATGGCACAACGAGACAGTACTGTGACTCAACACTCTTTCCACAGCTCCTCTTGGTGACTAGCATCGTATTCTGGTGTTAATCTATTGTTGCAACTCAGCATGCAAGGTGGAGAGATGACAGTTTTAGGCCCAGTTAAAACAATAAGGGTATAGCGTAACCCAAACGATGCAGGGATAATGCATCAACACATCGACGTTCTTCCCTCCCTGTGTACAATTTCCCTGTCAGAATCAGCATCGCATCGGCATGAACTCAGAGCTCTTTACCTGAGTGACGTCTTAATTAAACCACCTTGCCATCCATCGTCAACACCCCACCTTACTTCCACCTTCAGCCACTTCCTCCACTCCCACTCTAATCCCTCCTTCCTCCGTGTTATTGATTCTTGCTGCATCGCTCTCCTTCCCCCCCAGCCTCCTCTCCACCGTCAATATTACCGTGTTTGTGTCCTGTGCTGGAACACTGTAAATACTCGCTATCCCACACTTTTATTGTTCTTTGTTCATGGCCTCATCATAACCTTGTGCTTCTGCCTTCGATTAAAGTTTTAGGTACTAGCAGTCACCTTCCCCTTTTTTTCCCCTTAAATCCCCCCAAAAGGTCGATTTAACATTCTCTTCTGCCCATTTTCTCCCTTCTAAATCCACTGATAAAATGTCGATAACAAACACACTGAATTCGTAAAGCTTTCACTTATTTTTTCTGTTGCTCATAAGGCCACACCAAACTCAGGAAATTTGTCTGCCATACACCCGTTGGCACCTATAAAGTCGATTTAACTGGTTCCTCCCGCGCCAAAATACCAGACGACAGAAAGAAGCTGTGTTTTATTGAGACAACGATGAATTTCTGTACTGCATAATGTATTACCTCGAGAGACGGCAGGCGTGTGTGTGTGTGTGTGTGTGTGTGTGTGTGAGAGAGAGAGAGAGAGAGAGAGAGAGAGAGGGAGAGAGACTTTTACTCCTATATTAACTAAACTCGATTGGAAGATTGACAAAATCATACTCAGAAAAGTGACGTGATTTCAGCCCAACAAATCAAAACTCCAGGTTACAAAGTGAAGCGTTTTTATCCGATTCTACCCATGACTGGTGGGGGTGATGAGGGGCAGCCCGGGATGAGCTTTTTTATTTATTCATTTATTTACTTTTAACAGAACGCTTAAAGATCAACAACACAACGAATAATAAACTTTGACCTTACCTTGCAACCTGGACTCTTTACCTGTCGTACTCAAATCACGTAGCTTTTATATTTACCTGTCTGCCCACCTTTTCTCCAGGTTAATGAAAATATCGGAGTAAAAATATTCGCTTCATCACGGCCGGAACTATTCTCACAGCGGCCGTGGGATTAGTTCCGGCCCACATCCTTTCCACGTCACTTCTTCGTAACTAGCATCATGTCCCAGTGTTCATTGTTCCGACTCAGCATTCAAGATGGAGAGATGATCTGTTTTAGGCCGTGTGGAGAGGATGGAGAGTGAGAAACTGACGAGGAGAGTGTATGTGAGTGTGGTGGAGGGGGGAAGAGGAAGGGGGAGGCCAAGGATGAGATGGAGGGATGGAGTGGAGAGGTATATGAGAGAGAGAGGGGGTGTGAGCTGGGAGCAGGGCAGTGAAATGGCAGGGGACAGGGAGACATGGAGGCGATTTGTTTGTGGCCACCCCTTACGGGATTAAGGAGTTTGGCGATAGATAGAGTGAAAAGAGTATAATTATCACAGTTTCTCACACTCATACTCAGCTCCATAAAACCACCACACTTAACCTGGGAAAAAATAAACTCTAGACTATTCCCGACCGAGAGGGGGTTAAACATAAATGGTATAACTGCTAATGGGGTCACTCTTTAAAGGTGACCTCATTTGGGAGGGTAATAAGGGCGCTAATGAGCATCCAGGCAGGGTCATCATTAGGTGGAAAGTATGTTTAGTGAATGGGGAATTAGTGTCTTAATTGACCTGCTCCAGTAATTCTGTACAGAGAGCATTTGACCCTACCTCTGTTATACCTTGTTCATTATACCTCCTCTCTCTCTCTCTCTCTCTCTCTCTCTCTCATAATACCTGTTGTTCATCATACCTGCTTTCAATTTGCTTGTGAATTTCCGTGTTTTTTTTTTTAATGGATTATTTTTGACGTTACTTCCTTAGCCTCTCTCCCTTCCCCCCCCCCTTTNGGCAGGCGTGTGTGTGTGTGTGTGTGTGTGTGTGTGTGTGTGCGTGCGTGCGTGTGTGTGTGTGTGTGTGTATGTGTGAATTTCGTCCAGCTCTTTTCACGCACACTCTTGTTAATAATACTCCCTTGACTTCTTTTTATCTGGAATTTAGCCTCTTCCATACGCATTACTCTTTATATTTATTTATTTATTTATTTTATTAACTTCTATGACCTGATATCCCATGTTAAATTGTCCTATTCTTTCCATATGCACTATTGATGATACCATTAGCCTTGGTTTTGCATGTAAAGTTTGCCCTGTTATTTCTTGATCACTCTTTCTGATGTTTCTTGAATTCCTTGATATTTACGGGTGGCATAGTGGTTAGAACGCGCCGGTCGGAGTGGCTGCCGCGCGTAGGTTTCATCCCGCAAGAGGTGACTGGAGTTTTTCTTTTTCATTTTTTTTGTTTTGATTGCGTAATGCCACTAAGGGACATAGACTGGTCATCTACCCTTAAATATACAGGATTACCCGAGCCTAGCCTCGGGACCCTACACTTCCAAGGGGTTAGTATGGAGTATAATAATAATAATAATAATAATAATAATAATAATAATAATAATAATAATAATAATAATAATGTTTATTCGGTTTGACATGTACAATCAGAGTGGCACATTAAATGTTTATTTTCTTCTTCATTATTCATTGTTTTTAAGTCCTGTGAATGCCCATAGTAAACTCACAGCACTGGGAAATCTTTAGGTTTGAGTGTGTTCAGTTTAGTAAAGTTATCCCTCGTCATTTAATAGTTTTCTTTAAAGGGTTGACTCGGAGAAAACGTGATGGGATAAAGGGATTCGGGTGGACAGCAGCTCTGAACCGAGGCGAGTGCTGTGGCGAGGCTTCGAAACACGGTGCGGTGAGTGAGCAGGCTGAAAGAGAGAGGGTAGGAGGCCATTTGCAGCCGGCAGTCGTGGGGTGTTGAGGTGAGTGATTTATTGCTCCAAGACCTTTATTCTCCTCGGTTAAAAGCTCCGTGATACCTCTTCCTAAGTGATTTATTTTGCCTTTTACTCCTTGCTATGCCTATCTGTGTCACATAAACTGGAGATGAGTGACCACTGTTTTATAAGTGTCTATTCTCGTCGGTTAAGGAAAGTTCCTAACACACTTCCTAGGTGATTTGTTTATTGCTCACTACTATCCTCTTCTGTATCGTTAATTCCAATACCACCATTTTTAGCAAAAATAATATACAAACTGCTATTAACCAGCCTTATTCAAAAATAGATCGCTAAGAATGAGGTGTTAGGGAGTTTCACCGAGAAGAATGCAGGTTAAGTCTTTATTCTCGTAGGGGGGATGCCGAGTTGTAGCAATAGTTTAACCCTAGACTATGATGCTAGTCACGAAGAAGTGCTATGGAGAGGTACTATAGAATCACAACATTGCCCTCCTCTACCTCTGTGTGAAAATTAATAAGGTGTAAGAGCTTAAAAACAGAGCTTCGCATTTCCAGAGAGCTTCACTGAGACAGAGATGTGAGCTGGCGAGACGAAGGACCAAACCACTCACATCCAAACCACCAGACGAGAAGCCTCACGCCGCTCCCTCCTCTCCCCACCACCACAGCTACTCTCCCGGCTGCTTTGAAATGCCTTATAGTATCAAAAGCAGCGTTTAAATCCCTACTGTTGCTGTTGAAGGTAAGCCTCAAAATGTACACGCATAAACCAAACGTCTAGGTACATATTTTCTACCTGTTTCAAGGCTTAGTTTATAGACAGTGTTGTTAATTCAGACATATCTTAGTCACTGCCCTTAATTACGTCAAGTGCATGATATTAACTGATATTTACCGTAGTCTTGTCTGGGGAAGTGTTAATGGAACAGATTTGACTACAAATCTCTCAGAGCGCATACCTCCTCCAGTGCCATTGCTATTAAAAAGAGAATCCGGATCCATGAAGATATAGTGTGGAATACATAAGACCCGGATCCGCCCCCAAATTAAATCAATTGTTCCTTGACCCATGGCCCACGCTTCCACAAAATCTTAATGAAATTCAACGAGAACTTGTGGAGATATCGTGTGGACAAGCAGACAAACATAGGTGTATACATAACCACCTCCAATTTCGATGGCGCGGGTAAAGTGTAAGGGCAGTGCATGGGTACGAGGAGATTTAGAAATGCAAAATGTCGAATGTTTTTGGTGTTAAGAGAACTGACCTTCTTGTGGGGGAATTATACTGACTGTTTTCTTTTTGTCCACAGATTACTGGTGGAGAGAGGAATAACCCAGCCACCACCACCACACAGCAGACCTTCACCACCACACCACACCACACCACACCTCACCACCACAGCTACTCTCCTGACAGTTTACACGGCCACCCCTCTCTTCCTCGGTCTTCTCCACCCTTCCTCACCAATCTACGCCATTGTTTTAAGCCGAAGTATGCATCACTCGGGGCTTGGAAACATGTGAACGTAGGTGCCATACAAACCTCAGATCTAGTTAATGAAGGTGGCTATTAAAGTTTGTGTGTATAAACCAGATATCTAAGTTTTATATTCTCCGCGTGCTTGAAGTTTTGCAAAGTCCATTAAATTCGATAATGCGGTTAAAAATAGACGCTGGCAAATAAATACGTAAAATGCATAATATTAACTGATATTCCCTTATTTAATTATTTGCCAGTCTTGTTTAAACCATTTCCTCTCTCAGTTAACCGGAGCATTTTTGGACATGACGTGGATATGAGGATTACATAATGATAGGTGGTTAACGACTGGTATTTTTGGATACAAGGTGAACGGATAATTCTTTTAAGTGTAATGTGGAATATTTTTTGTTCAGTGTGGTGGAGTGAGGATGAAACCACCACCACCACCACCACATCCACCCTCTCGCCGTCTTCTCCACCTCCTCTTCACCAATCCACGCAGCTGTGTTACGTCGAAGCATGTGTCTCCCATCCTCAAAATGGTAAGCGTACGTTTTCCCTAGTAACCTGGCATGTTCTGCGGATTTAACCATTAATTCACCGTTCTTGGGAATTCGGTGTTTTATATTAAAGTAAAACCAGATTAACGATCGAAATTCAAAGTTTTTTACTGGTCTTCTCAAACTTATATGGAAAACGGAATAGACAGTAGAGAAAGTGTGTGCTGTAAATTGCGTGCGAATCATATGTTAAACACGATTTGTTGTTAAAGCTGGTACAGTGAGACCCTTCAATCGAATCTGCTAAATGGAATGTGGATTGTGACGGGAGATTGCACTGTTTTCTCTTGTACTTTATACGTCTGAGGAGGGAAGTACTGTACACCTCAGTTGTACTTTGAGGCACCAGACATCGCTTTACGTCAGTCCTTGTCCACGATCAGTTATCTATCTATTGCCAGACGCCATAATCCCGTAAGGGGTGGCCATTTGACTTTGAGTTATTTGTTTGACAGGGAGGGGCACTAACCCTCCACCAACCCACTTGCTGACACGTAGGGAGCACGTATGGTTTGGTTATATGGTTACCACCCAGCGTTGTAAATGGTTTCTTAGCTTAACAGGAAACCATTTGGCTTGTCACTCAATGTAAAGCCACCTGTAAAGGAAAGAAACGCAATAAGAAGTGACAGGAAAGATGGGAGAAATAGGAAGAGAGGAGGGCAGGCACAGAAAAAAAAAATGATAAAGGCTAAAGAAGAAGTAGGCAGAACTACATCAAGTGAGTGGACGACGGTCGCCACCACCTACCACTAGATCAGTTAACGAGACAAAAAAATTAAAAATAAATCAGCCTGGTCGCATCTTCCACGCTAATTTAGTTGAGGCAGCTCTAGATTAATTTTAAAAGGCGAGTCATAGGAGCCAGGGTGTTAAAACTATCATGCTGGAATTTTTAGTTTTACCGTGACTGTTCAAAATTTCCTCCTTACTCTGCTCGTCTCTTTAAAAAAAAAAGGGGGGGGGGGAAGAAAGTCAGTGTTTCAAATTTGCATCTTTGTCTCGTAGCCTCCCAAGTCTACGAGATTGCCATTGTTCATAAACCCATTCATTTTTCCCCCACTCATGGCCCCCTTCAGTTCGGAGACATATTTACAGGTCCTTCTTGCTGACTGAACACGACTGGTATTTTCTCCATACCAGTCTACCCGAAGCTGCATGGAGGGGTGGCAGCAGGAATTACGTAAAAAAACAGTCAGAGAATCAGCCATCTTCCTAACTCTGTCTGAGGGAAATTTACAACAGACGAAATTTAGTGGAAAAAAAAAGCCCAATCTCAGGCAGTGTGTATTTCAGAAGTTGCTTGTGTGTCTGTCTGCATTATCGATCTAAATGAGGCACAGAAAACCTACTCAATTTAATTTTGAAAACATAATCTTGCCCTAATCTCCTCCTCAAGGGGACACGAAACCTAAAAATGCTTATATTTGTGCAGTAGTGATCGTGTGTATATATCCTGTGATTCTCCTTTGACTACGTGTTATAATCTGTTTTTTTTTCTTATATACCTGTTGACTAAATTCCCTTTCATCCTTAGGGGAGTGACGTAGCCACCAGGGAAGTGACGTCATCAGGGAAGGGACATCAGGGAGTGACATCACCATCAGGGGAGTGACGTCACCACTAGGAGTGTGACGTCACCACCAGGGAATTATTAATAACTATAATACTTTTTTATCGTTAGTTTTGTTAGTTAGTCTGTTTGTGTATTATTATTTTTTTTTTTTACAGGAGTTGCCGACAGGGAGGGAAGTGGCTCAGCTCAGATATTTTTGAGTTCCACCTTCCCTTCGGTCCTGACTGATGAGTGAGCCTCTTGCCATTGTTTGACCTCATCTACGGTTATTCCTCTTCAGTGTCTCCTCTCGTTATTGCCCAGAATTTATTAACTGTTCCCTTACTTTATTTATTTTCGTTATATAAGTATTGTTATATTAAACTGTTCATTATGTCTGTTGTTCTTAGACTTGTTCTTCTTTCCTTTACATATGCTGGACTAAAATGCCAATTCGAGGACCATCTCAAGGACCATCTCAAGGACCACCTCAAGAACATATCAAGGACTAGCTCGAGGGATAACTCAAGGACCAACCCAAGGACAATCTCAAGGGCCAACTCAAGGACCTGACGTGCTGAGGGAAGGATCAAGTACTCACCCAGCCACTGAAGAAAAAAATCCTTCAAAGGGATGAGGGTTAGTTCGTCTAAAAAATTTTTCCTGATGGTTGATTCGTTTATTTTTTTTTCCCCTGATCGTTTATATATTTTTTCCTGATCGTTTATATATTTTTTCTTGATGGTTAGTTCGTTTATATATTTTTTTCCTGATGGCTGGTTCGTTTAAATAGTTTTCCTGTTCGTTTAAATAGTTTTTCCTGTTCGTTTAAATATTTTTTCCTGAGGGTTAATTCGTTTATATATTTTTTCCTGATCGTTTATATATTTTTTCCTGAGGGTTAATTCGTTTATATATTTTTCCCTGAGGGTTAATTCGTATATATATTTTTTCCTGTCGTCTATAATTTTTTCCTGATGGTTATTTCTATAATTTTCCCTTTTCCATGCCTGGGAGTGAGCCATGGTTTTCCTTACGACTGCTATGAAAATCCCTTAAAACACTTATGCGACATTATTTTTGTGGTACCAATCTGCTTTAGTTTAATTATAGAAGACAACTTGTATTTAAAGGGAACTGAAGCCTGTATCTAACCCCTAACTTCTATCTATCTACCTGTCTATCTATTGCCAGGCGTCTCAGTCCCGTAAGGCCACAAACAAATCGCCTCCATGTCACCCTGTCCTCCGCCGTTTCACTGCCCTGCTCCCAGCTCACACCCCCCCCTCTCTCATATACCTCTCCACACCATCCCTCCATCTCATCCTTGGCCTCCCCTTCCCTCTCCTCCCCTCCTCCACCTCACTCACATACACACTCCTCGTCAGTCTAAGAGGAAATAGTAGTTTAAAGATAGCAAGAGTACTGAAGGAGTTAGGCTCAGATTCAAACTTCCTCCTTAGCCAACCTTATGGTATCTGAACTCGCCTCGTATCTTCCTTAGAGAATTTCTCAAACGTCTTCACAAACACTTCTTTACCACTGTCAAAGTTTTCACACATCCTCTCGGCACTTATGCATGACAGTATTAATTTTTAAGGGAGCAACACCAAGAAGTTATACCCTTTTAACTTTTGGCCTAAAATTCTCCTCCCTCCATCTTGAATGCTGAGTAGTAGCAACAGATCAGCATTAATCGTGCTAGTCACGAAAAAGTGCCATGGAAGGGATTCTGTAGAGCCGGTGCATTCTCTTTCTGCCACTGAGCTACGTGAAATAAGCTGCAAAAGGACGAAAATCAGGGCAAAGGTCAAATGAAATGAGCCTACCATCTTCAGCCAATGGGTAACTGAGCACTCATATAGCAGCGTAAGGATTTCACTGGTGTTAAGGATATTACGAAAGGAAATAGCGAACATAATTTAACTGCTGATATGTTCGCAAGATGATACAAGAGCTTAGTTACTCCCAGTCCTTCATATCTGCGACAGGTCATCTCTGAAACTGTCTTCTTCTGTCTCTTTCCCACTGCCTATGATCTCCAGTCTTTTAAACGCGGCGTGTCTAGGCATCTCGAAATGAACGGATCTTGAATGTGGCTATTTTATTTTATTCTTTCTTGGATGGAACAGTCTTGTGGGCTCCTGGCCTTTGGTTCCTTCTTCCTTAAAAAAAATAGAAAGCAAGAAAAACCTCCTCAGTAGCAGGAAATGAAAGTTGGGGGTCTAAGGGTGAAGTAATTAGAGGTGAAATGTAACGCGGCAGTATCTGAAGCAGTGAATCTAATAAGCTGTTCCTTTTTTCTTTTTCCATTCTTGATACCAGAGAGGTTTTTGTTAACTGTTTTTTTTAAGAACTTGGGTTGCGAGGTGAGCTGCAGCCTTACAGTTCTGGTTTGGCTGTAACTTATCGAATTTCAAAGGGCCTCACCTGCACAGAAGTAAATAAATACAAAGGTTGAGTAACTGTGTAGACATATGAGGCTTTATATACAGTCATAATCAACAGCCGTGGTTACACCCTTTGTTTGTGGTAGGCAGGTTTTTTGAAGGACTTGAAAATGTTAGATAATCTGGTATCGGTGGTTGTTATGAGGTCTTTGCTGAGTTAATTCGTGGGACAGGAGAATATCTTAGGCTCTGGGAAATGCAAGGAGAAATTCAAGGTGAGGTGATTGGTCATGGATCAAGGAAAGATCTCCAGGTGCTATACGTGGAAGGTGAAGAGATTTGTTGATGAGGAAGCTGCCGACGGAGGAAGTGCGACTGAGATAGGCTTGAGCATCACACAGACTTCTCAAGATCATTCTGTGGAGGCCTGGAAGAGAGAGAGAAAGGTGTTAGGTTAAAGTAAATGATAGTTTAGAGGAAGGCTTCACTTTAGATGGATGGGTAAATGATAGTGTGTGTGAAATTATACTCGTTATACCCTGACTTGGCCTAAAATTGTCATCTCTTGAATGGTGACCTGTAACGAGAGATTGACACTGGAATATGGTGCTAGTCACGAAGAAGTGCTGTGGAAATGTAAAGCCACAGCACTCTCTTTTCCTGCCAATGACCTACGTGAAATAAGCTACAACGGGGGGGAAAAAAATCTAGGCA
>JAGKTI010042026.1:0-10165 GCA_018397915.1 Birgus latro
CTGATAAATGGCACAATACTTGAGATAACGTGAGGGTACTTTCAAAATAGAAACAGGAAGGGCACTCCGCGCATGCGCAGAGCGGAACCTAAGATCATTCCAAGCTCGTTGGACTTGCAATCCGTCCACATTGGGAATTATACTACGTAGACCTATAGTACAAACCTCACATTTAATATTCTTTTGCAACAGTCTATCTACCCATACTTATGTTGTGTAAAGGTCAGCCGAGCCAGGAAAATCATGTAAACATTGCACGAAGTTCCAATCACGAACTTACAAGCCAGTGGTTTTCATCGTAATAATCGATCATCTTTGCACTGGAAAGAACGTAAATCTTACCTGGATTTCAGTAACTGATGCTGAATGCGGCAACACGTCTATAGTTGAGATTACTGACTCAGAGTATCACAAACGAACACATCACTACACGAGCAACCTTTCAAACGCTCACAAAACGGTTACATCATGAATGATGAAACTACGTTCGAATTCGAATTCGAAAAAAAAAAAAAACTATTCCTATATCCGAGAATATGACAAGTTTTCGTGGTCAATAAGTACTTAAAAGTAAAAAATTAAAATAAGATCCATATATATTCTAACTGTAACTGAAAACTGGTTAAAACTCGAAAAAGTTTCATTTGCTTCGTAAAACTTAAAATTTTATCAGTCATCATTCAACATTTTACCTCAATATATATTTTGCATAATAATGTACATATATATAATGATAATATTAAATAACATTGTTCGTGCTAGGACTACCCAGGTACTTACAACAGATCCCTCTACTCCAAGGTGATCAGCCAGGCTAAGCCAACACTGGCTGAAAAATCCTTACTTTGTTAATCAGCCCTCTTCTAAAAACTTTGTATAGCTTTTTAAAATGTGTTCCCTCATGGGAATGGCAATAAAAACCACCTTCAAACTGTTATTTGCCCCCATATATATATATATATCTCTTTTTCCAATATACTGCTCTACCCATTTTTTCCTTACAACATAATGTCTGACTCATCCAACTCGATCCTCAATCTTAGTTCCAAAGACCTGCTTTGGCACCTTAACCATATCCCTTCTTTTCCTCCACACCACTTCATTGTATTCCTTATCCATTAAGTAAATCCAAATCTCATTCGTCCCCATTTCGTCCATTTCAACGTACATATAAATTTACTGGAGCTAAAGAGCAGCCTAAATGTGGTGGTGCTGGGAGAAAAACCACCTCATATTTCCCTGCACCTCGCCTTGGGAAGGGCCTTGGTCTGACCCTGGTGAGGCGCTGTCTACCACATGGTGTATTTATTGTACTGTACTGTACCACTGAAGCAGCTGCATACTGTGGTCCACGGGTCTGCTTAGGCAGTTAGACTGGGGTTATCATCAATTTATTACACTGCCCATTGTGCTTATGCCTGCAGCTGTTTTGAAGATATATAATTTCCATTGCTTGTAACACAAAATTGTCACTTACTGCGTAGGGGTGAGGCTAGTGATAAAGGATCAGGATAATGATGATGTTACAAAACTCGGACAAAAATAATTCATGTGGTCTAACTTGCTAATCCATTAAAATAATGCCTCTGTTATGCTGCACATTTGCTGAATAAAATAAAATAAAAAGAGATAATTTCTTTTGTCTCCCCTCCTTGCTCACATCCACATCTGCAGTCTAGTTTAATTAAAATATATGAAAGATTGCAAAACAAGATACTCATACATTCTGCATTCAGTATTGCACCTATTCAAACTGTCACAGCAAACTATCTATACCTCTTTAAAAACATAATTCACTGGAGTGCACAGGGTAGAACATCCTTATCTGAATACTGTTGCATTTACCATTTGTCAACAGAATATACTAAAAAAATGCAGCACCATATTATACACAACAAAATATAACACTGCTATTGATCTCCCTCTGTATTGCCTATATACCACGAATGTTCAATACCTACAGCATTAACCCCTCTTCCCAAAGTCATATACTGTATTTACTTTACTATTCCTGCCACCAGATGTTTTACAGTAACTCAGCATTGGAGGGAACCCTGCAAGTGAAGGGGCTACTGGATGATAGTTTAAGTCAAACCATTCCAGTTCTAGAAGTACATCAAGTATGTCTTCAGCTGAATAAAAATAGCAAGAACAAACTATACTGTACCAAGTAAACAACATACTTTGGTGGAAGAGGTTATGACTATACAGCTTTTACTCTAACTTGGTTCAGATTTTCGTCCTTTGGCAACTTATTTCGCATACCTCAGTGGTAGAAAAAGATGATACTAAAGCTCTTCATCCTTCCTACAGCACTTTTTCTTCACCAGCACCTTACTCTACTGTTACTCTGTTGTTACCTATCACCATTCAATTTTGGCCTAAGTCAGAGCAACAAGGGCCAAGTACAGGTATAAATCTAACAGGCTCAAACATAAAGAAGCAACAATGATTAGGTGGATGTGCAGTGCATCCTTGAATGCGAGGCCTGCGGGGGCTAGGTTTACGATATAAGAGTTGAGAGGATTGGTGGGACTAGAGTGTACTGGTGTTGTGATGTAAAGGGGTAGATTGAATTGGTCTGAGCATGTGGAGATGATGGGGGATGACAAATGGGTGCAGAAAGTGAGTAGTCTGAACACTAGGGGTGGGGCTGTGAATGGCAGACCAAAAAAGACCTGGGATGAGGTCACAGAGTGTGACCTCAGGAATAAGGGACTGAATAGGGAGGCTGCCATAGATCGAGCAGCATGGAGAGCCACCATTAGGTGACTAAGGTCGACACATGCAAGCATGCTGGAGCTTTTATAAATGAAACTAAATGAAATGCTAGTACATGTGTGTATAATTTTGCTACACTAATCAATTACAGGTACTCCCAACATTATACACCCATTCTATATGTTACAAAAATAGATTCAACTAATTCAAAACAAATTACTACTGGTACAGATTAACTCACTTTGACTGATGATGCCTTTTCAACTTTATTCTGCAATCTCCTGATGCTTTTATTCAACTTATGATGGACTCCTGAACCTGGAGGAGTTAGATATTGCCTTAATAAATCCCTTTCCTAAGTTAAATAAAATTATCTGGAATTAGTAAAACTAAACTAAAAGATCATCACCCTGACTGATATAAATGGCCTCCACCAAAAACTCTCCTGACACTATATAATGTGCTGTAGGGATGGCTCAGTCTGCTGATGTGGGTATGGATGTGACTGTGGGAGTAAGAAACGAATAAATGATAAAAAGTTATATACTGACTGCAATGACCAAGCCATCCCTCAACACACAAAAAAGCACCTGGTGGAATGGAAGAGAAGCGTTACATATGGGCCGCCTGTTTGCATCACTACATTACTGTACAGGCTGTCTTCACATAATCAGGTAATTCATATGCACATATACCACAAAAAACAGCAAGAGTAGATTTAATAAGTGTGAAAGTATACAAAAAAGATGACCTGCACTGGTATTCTAGTTCACTTGTACAGTCGAGACAATATTCTATACGACATTCCATTACACAACTCCCATGCAACATATGGAAAGCCCCACCCCCCACTGAATGCACACACACACACACACACAAACTAGCTCTCTCTCTCACTACTAATGACACTAGTGTAAATGTACAACATGTGCATAAGGAAGGATCTGCCACTCATGCCACAACTACACTGCAAAAAATGAATGGTTTGCAGCACCAGGAGTTCCTATGTATGGGTAAGCAAGAGGCATTTTGTTTTAATTATTTCTGTTCTATGAGTACGGGTGTCAGAAGCTGTAGCGAAGCTCTCATGGCTGTTATTGTGATAAATGAATACCAGGGCAGTATAGCTCAATCATTCTCTGATCTATGTATATTACAACTATCATCAAAATAATCATAACATTTCAATTTTCTGCATCACAGTTATCGAGTGTAATTTCAAAACTGGAAAACACCAAGATCTATCTATCTATCTATTGCCAGACGCCTTAATCCCACACGGGGTGGCCACAAACAAATCGCCTCCATGTCACTCTGTCCCCTGCCATTTCACTACCATGCTCCCAACTCACACCCCCCTCTCTCATATACCTCTCCACTCCATCCCTCCATCTCATCCTAGGCCTCCCCCTCCCTCTTGCCCCCTCCACCTCACTCACATACACTCTCCTCGTCAGTCTTTCACTCTCCATCCTCTCCACATGCCCAAACCACCTTAACGTGCTTCTCCTAACGCTTCCCATCACGTCCTCAACCACACCACAACCAAGATATGTGAACTAATTGTGGAATTTCAATACTTAAACACAATAAGTCAGAAGCTTTTAAGTGAGTTTCTGGAGAAGCAGACCTTTTAAATACGGCAACTAGCACACACTGGCTGGCTGTCTGATAAGTAGCTACTAATTTGCACTAACATACTAAAATAACACAATTACCAAATATAAATATACTGTATATCATCATCATCATCATCCAGACCCCCTTTCCCACCCTAGGGCAGGGTGATGAGTAGCAATGCCCAGACAGACAAAGTTTGCCCAATTACTGTAAATGGGCCACGCTTCCATTCACTCATCATTCAAGCCTTTGAAATTCTGGCTCTATCAGATAGGCCAAAAATAATTTACCACATTCTGTGGCTTCACATATACCTATCCGACATACATACATACATACATACATACATACATACACACACACACACACACACACACACACACATATATATGCTAAAATAACACAATTACCAAATATATATACCGTATATATATAAAATTATATAATGTATACAGTATATATTTTGGTAACTGTTATTTTTGTATGTTAATACAAATTATAGTTGTAGCGCACGACTCTGAGGTTGTCATTATCATGCCCTGGGAACCTACCCATAAACGGTGCTTCCGATTTTGTGTATGAGACGCCTGTGACTTGTTTATAATATGTTCATGTATAACAATACTCGTGTATAATGTATTCGTGTATAATAATATGATTCGTGTATAATACGAAACGAAATCGGATGCACTTTTAACAGATACGTTGCCAGGGTATGATAATGACAACCTCAGAGTTGTGCATCGCGACTATAGTAGCTACTGTATCCTCCCTTTAGATCCTCCCAAAGGAGGTTCAGTGAACAATAGGATAGGAGCAACTTCAGCCTGCGGTCTACCAGGTCCATGTTCTGAAAAGCCACGGGCCACACCACCACCACCAACTCACCCTACCTTTATATGGAAAATGGTCAGGATAAAGATGACAATCATCATTATCACCATGATTTTACACATACGAGTTTTGCAAGATTCATTAGGTTCTGATATGGTTTCAAGATAATGTAAAGCAACTACTGACCACATCTGTACAGCCAGTCAATCATTCTCTTAGTTTCTAAGCATTTTATGTAAACAGTCTTAAAAAAAAAGAATAAATAAACCAAGCACTACAATCCTTTATCCCAACAATGTTTTTTATTAACTTGCAATAATACAGTCTGTTAAAAAATGTACTAGTAACATGGAGAGTAGACCAGCATACTCTCCCAATCATTTCCTCTAACTATCCTATGCACTACACCACATGCGCTTTACATATCACACAACGTACCCCACTACGTTACAGGGGTTGACGCCAGCAAGGGCATGCGGCCAGAAAACTTTGCCCCCGCTACCTAGTGGCGGACTTTGGGGGGAGGCTTGACTGGGGTTCCGCTGGCACAGATCATGGGTCCGGGGCGAGATGGGGCCCGAACCTGTGCTAGAGGGTACAGGGCATTGCGGTTCCCAGGCTGCCGCTTCCGCTCATTAGAGAGGGGCCCGAACCTGGGAGTAGCGCCCCAGGAGGCTGCCCTATCAGTGGGTGTATAATGGCGGGGCAGTTGCAGTGACAAGCCGCGCTTGGAGGGTGTCCCTGCAGGTGTCCTGGCAGGGTGCCCCGAGGCCACTACCACAGCCACTAGTAAGCTGGTGGGCTAGGGCTCCCAGATCCATTGCCTGGACCTGGGTCTGTGCAATGGGTCGGGCCTTTGGAATGTTTACCCCCCTTTATTTTACCGACTATGACTATGAACAAAAACAACTGAGGACGACACATCCAAGCATGTTGGAGCCTTCAAAAACGAAACGAAACGAAACTAGTAAATATAAAAATAAATTAAATACAGCTAATGTTTTTGCATATCAACAAACTTTCAGTCTCCATTATTATGGTTTTACTTGTGTTTTCATGCAGCATGGATCTGATGGGTTCAAGAGATAGCATTCCTCAACCATGGTCTGTTCTTTGCCAGCTATCATCAATCACCATACAATAAAATACTGTACAATAGTTTGCAATTATGTATATTTCCATCAGTAGTTGCATTATTATATGATCCCTGACATGCTAATTGTTGCTGGCCACTACTGCTTGTTGATTTACTGTTTACAGTACTACAATGCAGTTTGGCATCTGGCTTCACTTTATTCAAACCTTATAAATAAAGAACTGTTTCTGGATCTCCCACAAGCAAGTAGAATACCTCTGTGGCCAACTCTTCCTACTTATTTCTACAGTGCTAAATAGCTAAATATTCTCTTAGATGATTTGGCAATTCTAGGCTATTATCTACTCTCTTATTTATCTATCAGTCTACTTCCTTCCTGATGCCCTGTAATGAGAGTACATCTACAACACAAAAATATCTCCAGCATATTACCACAACTAAAGTATGTCCTTCACTAAGTTCATTTCATCCAAGACTGAATCCCAGCTCATATTTTTCCCTGAATGCAAATAAATCCTTTCACTCCACTACTGCAACCAGTTTACCATGCACTACCTGATCCCTCTTTTCCACCATCGTGCAGCTGCCTCCTCCTGTCATTTCTTCCTCTGGACCTCTGCTCCTTCCCTTCCCAGTTACTGCCTAAGTATGACTGAGCTGAGTAAGTGTAGTCATACCGTTGGCTATCTTCCTGAGGGATATCATCGTGGTCTTTGGTTTCCGCAGCTTCATACTTAGGAGCCCTGGAGTCCTGCTTCATGGTAGGAGCAGTACCTGAAGGGGAGAGTAAAGCTGAGTGACATAAAAGTTAACACCTTTACTACGATGATGTTTTACGGTAATATTTTCTTGTTACCATCAGATGATTCCATTAAATTTGGGGGAGACCTCCTAAAGTGATGTGGTTAACATTAAGACATTACCTAACTCCTCCATCTCAAATAGTCTCTCCCTTCCCAAATAAAATATTCAGGTGATGGTCCGAGCGTAGCAAGAATGGCATCCTTGAGCTGAAAGGGTTAGAGATTTGAGTAATGAGTGAATGAATGTGTCACCCATATCACTGGGCACTCTCTTGAAAGTATCTCCTACTCCTGTGTTTTCCTGTCCACATTTCTGAAAGGAGCATGTGAGTTACATGGGGAGATAGACAGACATGAAAGTTTAGAGCACTGTGGTTATGATGCAGACATGCTGGAATGTGTAGAAATACCTTCTGATGGTTTGACAAGAAGGACAGACTGCAGGAAGTCTTCATTATAATGTCAGACATGTGCTCCAAAACATCATGATATTTTTCCACATACCATAATCTGTACTGTAAAATGTGAGTACCATAAGTGACAAATTTGCTTTACAGGTGACAATACACCTTCAACTGGCATTTTCCGTGAATCACTGTTTTAAATCATATAGTTTTTAAAGGCTCCAATGTGCTTGTATGAGTTGACCTTGGTCGCCTAATGGTGGCTTTCCATGCTGCTCAATCTCTGGCAGCCTCTCTATTTAGTCCCTTATCCCTGAGGTCACACTCTATGACATAATCCCAGATCTTTTTTGGTCTGCCTCTTGCAACTCTACCCCCAAAGTTCACACTTTTCACCTTCCGGACCTAACTGTCATCCTTCAACCTCTCAGCATGCCCAAACCATCTCAATCTACACATCTTCATCACAACACCAATACATTTCAGTCCCATCCTTCCTCTCAACAAAGGTTTTACTGTAGAATATACCACTGTGTCAAGTTTATTTCCCTTTACCTTGAGGAGGGAGCCACTTCTGCAGGACTTCTTCGTCTGTCTCGGTGATGGTGACCTCAGAGTTTACCTGAGCCTCCAGACTGGCTTCAATCACCTTCAGGGGAATGTCGTACTGCTGGTCAAGCCCTAGGTAACTGTCCGACATCACATACAGGGTCAACACAAACCGACCTGCGAGGGGGAGGGGGGGGGAAAAAAATCTCATCCTCATCACCCTTATCATAAGCATTGATTATTCAACAAGAACATTGTCATAACACTGGAAAGGAACCTTCATCATCACCATCTTAATAATAACCCAAATTATCCTTATCAGTATCATAATGTTTAACCCTTTCAGTCCATTTCCATACATATTATATTGAGCTTGTTACTTCCAGAGGAGTTATCTTGTGAAAAGGTTTGTGAATGTTATGCATAACATATCAGGCTCTGCAAAGATGATTAAAAATAATCTGGTTATAGCAAGAGTTCATAATTAACATCCAAGCATCCTTTATCCACTAATTTATTGCCCCATCAGGAGTGTAAGGGCCTACGACTACACTCTACATGAGACATTTCAGGCAAGTGATCAGTAACCCACTCCTGTATAGTACTACATAGGTAACGAACCTCAACCATTCCTCGTACTAAACCACTAAACACCAGAGAAATTTAGACATAGCCAGGGTAGGTTTAGGCTAAAATTCAGTATTCTCAAAATGCAATTTTACCCTTATGAAATAAACAATTACAAAATACACAAAAAAAAAAAAAAATACAGTTTTTAATCATATACAAGTGTTTTCACAGGTGTGATGACATATCACTGCAGTCATATATGATCACCATGACTGTATAATAGTAATAATCATTGAAACACAAAATATGTCTGCACTGATTATTTTCAAGTGGCACTATTTCAACAGAAACATACAAAATATACAGTACATAGATCTCTTATGTCATGTTTCCACTCATTTCAACACTTACCTGTAGTCATCATTCACAATATACTTTGACAATCACATAAATACAGTGCTGTCACAGCATTCTATATGAATTTTTAGTTCACTTTAATGGTTCTCTTCCTCTTATATCCCAGGTTATTGGGTGGATGACCCACTACAGGCTCAAAGGCCTATGTTACAGAGATAATCATCGCAGCTAAATGCCTCATGGCATATGGTCCCACCTTTTCTCTTATACACAGAATATATTAGCACTTTCACTGGCTAAAATTAGTAATGGGAGGGGGTGAGGGATGTGCGGCAAATGCTGATGCAACACTGGGTTGGAATGGGTGGTAGAAGCTTTGGCTCTCACTGTGTCAACATATCAGGCACCATCAGCCACTCCAGCCACTTCCTCTGTGGCGGGGGGGAACACAATCTGGCCGCACTGTGGGGTGGTACTACTACTTTGCAGCCAGGTTGTGTTAGGAAGAATTCCGCCACCGTATTCCCTGCGTGTCATAAAAGGCGACTAAAAGGGGCAGGGGAGGGGACTAGGGACCCCCTCCTCTGTTTTTAGGGTGAGGAGACTGTAGCACCAGTCGAGCAGGGCAGTACTCCCAGGGAGGATGGAAAGCTGATGACAGGGAGAGCTGGAGCTCCCGTTTCATCAGCCCTCAGGACCTGTTCCTGACCATCCTCCTTTGCTGAACTTTTTCAGTGTCTCAGTTACACAGAGAGTAGACCAGCATGCTCTCCTATACAAGTTTCTCTAACTGTCAACACCAAACTACATACACGCTACACACTACACTTCCTTTTCAAAATTCTCAAAATGGCGTTCAAAAATCATGCCTTGGAGTCCCCAGGGGGGGGGACCATAAATGCCCCCACCATCCGCCCCTCTCCCGGTGACGACTCTCTGAGCTGCCTGGAACCACTGTCTGACTCACTCCTTCTTCATTTCTGTAACATTTGCGGCCTTTCCTCTAACTTTCACGCTGTTGAGCACCACCTCTTCTCCTCTAAACCTCACCTTCTCTTTCTCACTGAGACTCAGCTGTCTGAGGCAACTGACAGCAAACCCTTTTCTGTATCCTCCTACTTTCTCTATTCTCGTTTCAAAGCCAAAGGTGGCTGTTGCGTATACGTACGCAACGATCTATTTGCTCTCGTGTTCCTGAACTTGATTCTTCT
>JAGKTI010042027.1:0-10165 GCA_018397915.1 Birgus latro
AAATTTACCAGACATTTGCTTACTTACAACATATTACATGCAATAACACGGAAATCAGATGTACTGTTGTGACTTGTTACACTACAGGATGGTAAGGTGCGGTGCTGGAAGAGTTTGGGTGAAAAGGGAATGTCCCCCGAGCTGGAGCTTATACTGCCCTGCTAAGTGACGGGAGGGCGCTACCTCTCCCGGCATGGCAGCTACAGGACGTGGCACGAACTCACGACCCCCCCCCCCCCCCCCCCCCCCCCCACCCTCTACCACTGAGCCACCCTGCCCCCAGAGTTTGGGTGAAGGACGCTACAATTTTACGAGACTACAGTCAGAAAAGTCATCCAAAATGACGGCGACCCTAGTGTAGGAGGGAACACAAATCTGCGACACAAAGAAACAGTAGTAACAAAGTGAAAATATATTTAAAAGGACAAGCAATCTCTGCTTAGCTTACTGCAAAAATGCTGTTCAGTATCTCAGCGTTCTGGGATTCTGGAAAATAGAGCATGTGGACAGAGATGATGAGTAACTCCGGCCTGTATGGTTGCGCAGACCCATCAACCCCAGGCAAGAAATCGCCTCTCCAGGCCCGACTGTGCAGTGAACCGATGTTCCCTTGCGGGAAACAGCGCTCGCCACAGCCAGGCGTGGGGAACTGTGGAGGTTTGGTTCCTGGATGGACGCCACATTTGCGTCTCCACCCATTCAACAGGAACACCATAGTATGCTCCACATCGCCCCGTTATTTGGTTACCACCTAGCGTTGTAAATGGCTTCCTGGGTTACAGGACATCATTAGACAGAATATATGGGAAATACAAGGGTTGTGGTGTATGAAGGTTGACTGTGTGTAAAAGAGACAGAGAAACAGCCTGGGAGGGTGAGGTAGTAGCGTATTCCCTTAGGGCCTTGTGATGCAGGGCAGGGTTTATGGGCCTTGGTGCTGGGTAGGTACTCACGTTGGCCGGAGGTTTGTTGGGTGAGGGGTGGCGCTTGGTTGGCTCTGTAGGTGGCATGCTGGCGGGGGAATGGGCAGCAACTCTCTCGTAGGGACCCATGCCGTTCATCAAGGAAGGCTGTGGATGTGGCTGCTGGCTGTTGTGCTGATTGGTATTCTGTTGTGGCAAAAGCTGGCTATTGTGCTGCTGAATGGAAGTGTGGGTCTGGGCGTGAATATTCTGCTGGTTTGGTGGTGGTTGTGGTTGGGGTGCTCCAGCCAGCACTGATGCGGTCATGGCTCTGCAGCGAGGGTTACGATCACCCAAAAGGAGAGAGAGGCTGTAGGGAGCCTCTGTTTCCTCCTTCACCACTGCGGCCATTACCAGGTGGGCCCGGGGTTCTCTTACCCCTGGTCCCACAGGGGGCGGGAACTGGGCTGACAGAGACGGGGTGGCTGGGGCTGCACGGTGGGGGTGGGGCTGACTACTCCTCCAGGCAACTGTCCGCCGCCGGGGACGGCACACGCAACTTTACACGCAAACATCCACGCACACTGTCGTTGCCTTTAAAACATATCACTGTGTATCCTGTACGTGATAAATAAAGTTACAGGGTGTTGCGGGGTGAGGGTGGGGTGAGAGCGGGTGTGGGGGCTGGCGACTCACGTGACCGTGCTCGTGCTCGCCTCAACCCGGCACTCGCGCCCAGGGGTGATCAAGTCCAAAAATGAGCACTCCACGCACCCCTTGGTAATCTCACGTCACCTTCTTGTTCAGGCACTGATTACACCGGTGAAATTCTTCATCAATGTTTACAATATTATCGAGGTAGAGTTCAGTCCAAATATTTAACTTAATCCTTATCATCTAAAATTGACATTTGGACCTTGTGTGTATGTTCAGTAAATCCCCAAGTAACACAGTAGCACAGTTTTATGTTTATACAGGTGACGAAGGGTACACTAGAGATCATCTGCTGAGTCACAACAGGAAAACTTGATATTATTATCCAACGCTAACACAACGTACACATGTACACCACCCTGTACTGTTTAACAGCCAATCAATTTTTCATATAAAACTTATTATATTCCGAAACAAACACTTCCAGTTTGCAGTTATGTAGGGTATATAATCCTTCATTTAGTATGAATAACGTAAACGTACAACTGAGTCTAAGCGCAACACCTTCCTGAAGTACTGTACATGAAAACTTCACTGCTGGTAGAATTCTTGCTAAAATTCTCATAATAACATGTTGTAACTCTTGCAACTTACAAATCAAACTTAAAAACAAACAACTGTCCACAAAATACAAGCACTTTCAGCTACTTTGGTCATTTTCACATAGCGCAGATAGTTCCTCTCTCGACCACGGTCTGAGAAGGACTGAGACAGGGTTTGTGCCTCTGTGGACATGTGCGCGGGTCCTCCGTGCAAGTCTGGTGTGTGTGCGTAGGTATGTACACGTCGGTCACGTGCGGGTCCACTCAACACATCGCCCAAATACAAGAACACCGGTCTTCTGTCTTTACCAACTCGCCTCTTCACGCAAATATTATTCAGCAATTATCATAGAAAACCTTTGTGCAATTAGTTCTTCTCGACAGTGTAGTCCAAAATAGGGAGGAAAAGCCAAGCGAAGTAAAGCAAGATGTTCCAGGCGGGACGGCCAAATCACCTGGCATCCCCACCCGCTATAATTGCCACCTCTCGCAAGACATACCACTCTCCCTACACCCTCATCCGCCCCTCCTTCGCCGTACAACACTTTACATTCAGTATTTTGAAAGTACACTAACTAGTACGAACAACAGCACAAACAGCATGAAAGTTTGTGTGTGTGTATATTGCGAAGACTTAATGCTGTGTGTGTGAAAGAAGTGGCAGACGGCAAGACTACGGCAGCGCTGTGGAAGGGGCTGAGGATCTGCACACGTGACTGTCACCCTGCACGTGGATTGCCATGCACTTGCACTAGTAAGGGAACCTGCCTACCTTATCAATTGTCTCTTTCATATCGCTATATGCACTATACCCCTTCAACTGCAAGCATGTTGGACCGCGACCGAAAATAGAAATAAGTAAATAAATATAAAATAAACGGGAGAGGGGGACTAGGAGGGGTCACGTGGCAGAAGTCTCTTCCCTTCACCTCTCCCGACCTCGACCATAGAACTGTTAATGACGTGGTGCAAGTGGCGGAGGGGAGCGGGAAGTGAGGGCTCACCGAGTAACAACGGATACATCCTTTCACTGCACACTTTTTTTTTTCCCCCTATAACCACAAGTGCTGCTCCCTTGGCTGCCATTGTTAAAAACTGCACTTCTGGCCCGGTACGGCATAGAAGAGCACCCAACACCTGCTTCCGTAGTCTCGACTCCTGTATCAGAGTCAGACATAAGGGCAGGTGGTAATTTTCCATGTCTACACCCAAGGTCTCAACCCTAAGCGCACTTTCTCTTCACTCACACCCACGAATTCTCAAGATACCTTGATTTGATAGTTAACCTCTTCAGTACCATGACTACTTATCGCCATCGCTAGCGGATTTTACTCAGCTTCATTTACCTCTTTCGCAATCTACAACTACATTTTTAATTTTGCTCTTGCTTCCGCCAAGGGTCCTTTGGCTGTATATGGGTTACAGTAAAGTACAAGTAGCCGTAATATACCCTACTTAAATGTATCTTATAACCCTTTACCAGGATGCTTTTCTTTTTCTGTTCCTATCGCAAACTATCTTGTTAATCTTTTTAGAGAGACTGCTAATAGTGCACGGCCAGAACAATCTGCATTACATAATCTTATCTGAACGATCAGTGTGTGTGTGTGTCTATTTTTTTTTACATATAGGCTACTTTATAAGCTTATACATTTATGAATCCCGTGGTAAACAGGTTAACCTTACTCTGGCAGCTTCCACCTCTCCCTACGTCGACAGTACATTCATCTCGCCTCTTCCCACCCACTGGTCACCATACACGCCTTCTCTCGTTAACCACATCTGTACGGTATTGGCTCTGAATAGCATCCCCTTCCCACAGCGTTATCACACAAAGCTATACAAACCACAATATCACAATCGTATTGTCAGCCTATACGCTTCAGTCTTATTCATTGCGGCTTTGGAGATCATAACACGTCCTGTATGATATATAGTTTCCTCTGGTAATATATTAAAACGAAATAACTAACATACAAGATAATGCCAGAACCAAGGTGTAATATGCAAAACAAATCGATGAGGAAGGGATTCTATAAAGCCTCCTATGACAGCTAGAATAACGCCGTGGCCTCTCGCACGTGCAACATAAAGGGTGCTCACCTTTACTGACACCAACACACGTCCTCACCATCCACACCAACGCATCCTTTCACCTCTCACACATTATAAGAAACTGCTTCATTCTCGTTATCTTCAATTTATTTCACGTCAATAACAGTTATTAACTTCACTTTTCTTACACCTACTAAACCACTTTAGTCCCAGGTCGTGCTTTGTGTTTTACTTGTTACCACAGACGATTTAATTCAGTAACTGAGACTCCCACCTGGAGAGGTTAGATACAACCATCACTGACCCCTTCAGAACGATATCTTTCCTGAGCTGAACAGAGTCGTCTGGAGGTACCAACGATGAACTATAAAAAGACACTCGGGCTAAGTAAGCACCAACCGTCTGATATAAGTTCAGTATTTCCCAGATTTTTCAGTAGCCTATTTGTTCCAAAAGCATATTCCAACATTCTTCTCACCTTGTTTCCTTCCTGCACTCCACAGCTACACTCTCCCCCCACAGTTTCTCCTCATACTCAAAGCCTTCTCTTTACTTCACGCCGAAGGTGTGCGTTGAGCCTCTGATAGACTGCACGAGGAACAGTTTGCCAGGACTTGCGCACCCTTGAAAAGCTTAGAAAGAGTAATATGTCCTCTTTCGGTGTGAAAACCTGGGTACGACTGTCTTCATCCCAAGCATAGGATTTTAGGGTGAGGAGAAACTATGGGTGGCGATCGTACAATGCCTTAGTATTCTCCCCGCATACAATTTCCGCATACAATTTAATTCTTAATATCGTCAGATGAGCATATTACGGTGCTGACCTTCAATGAACATCTTGTTATCCGAACCCTATTCCCGTAATGTTCTCCCACTCATTTCACACACACACACACACACACACACACACACACACACACACACACATCTCACATCAAAGTAACCCAGCCATATTATTCTAGCCTTCCAATCAGCATTTTCGTCACCCACACCCAATTGACCACTAGTTCTCCCACCCACCGCTCCTCCCACACATACTGCACATTATCATCCCAACTTCTAATGTCCCTCCCCCCACACAAATACACCCCAAGCTCTTATGTAGCTTCATGCCACGTCTATCCCTACACATACACCAACATCCCACCCTCCCACGTCCCCCAGTACATACACCATCACCCTCAACCTCCCACAATCCACCCCAAACATACACCATCACCCTTAACCTCCCACGCCCCCCCCCCCAACCCCCCTCCCCCCCAACCCCCCCCCCCCCCCCCCCCCCCCCCCACGCACATACAGCAGCTCCACATGTCCCCCGTGACCCAGGCTGCCTCGTGTCTGCTGGAGCCATAATTAATCAGGCTGCCAGGCTCCGTATTCTGGCTCTGTCGTCACCCTGCACACACTTCATCTGCTGCCTGTCATACGAGAAGGCAACCACACAACTATTTATATTTAACCCACAAAAGATAAAATATGAATGACGAGGCCATATGAGTGAGAAGTAATGACTGGGCGAGCTAACAATCAGCCTTAACCAGTGCAGGCTGTATCATCTGTCGTACCACACACAGGTGGAGAGATAAACAAACATGAGGCTGCAAGGTAGACCTATATGAGGCAGAAAGGTAGACCTATATGATGTACAAAGACATCAGAGTGCTGGATCTGAAGCAGCAACAAATGCGACATAAACAGAGATATCAGGTGTATCTTAAAGTGGTACACAAGTGTGGATAGAAACAGGAAGAGGATAACTAGGATGGAAAACTCGGAGGGAACGTAGGTAATGAGGTCAATCTGATTATCGCCACGTCTGAAGCAACGAAGGACGGGCCAGAGCTAAATACGTAGATGATTTTAGAAGGTAAACGACCAGCCGGGAAGAGAAATGAACGGTAGGGTCGGGCGACAGGCAAGTAGGTTATGAGGTAGCAGGTAGGTTTGATGTTGGGAAAGATGGAGGGGGAAAAAAGGAGGAGGAGGGGAAGGATGGCAGGAAAATAAGCAGGCAAGATAGGATGAGTCCGATTAAATCAGCTTGGATGATCAGGAAGAACAAACAGATAACAGCTAAGACAGGCAGAGAATATCCAGTAACATTATTAATGATAATGTACGCGATAAGGGAGACTGACTGTACGACATTACCTATAATTAATATTACCACCCTACAAGGTATGAGATTCAGCACAAACACTACATTCTGATATGATTACCAGTTAACCAGTGTATGAATAAAGCTGGAAAAGCCAGTACAACAAATAATAAAAATCTTCAGTGAATCTAGGACATCAGACTCGAAGAGGAAATGGCTAACTACCAACAGCATTATTACACTATACAGTACGCATGACCAAAAGTTGTTCTGCCAAGAACGACTTGTCAAAGCGTGATTACATGCAAATGGCAATTGCTCTTATGAAATACGATCGGTGTTCCCTAGTTAGCGATGCCCAGAAATTTAATCCAGGATAAATATGCGAGTTACTGACGGAAATATGAACGCTGGTGGTAGGAGGGTGACGTACGACATACTGTAGGATCATGCAAGACGATGCATGAACAAGGCCAGAGACCAAACGACAACAGACTGACGTCCACTTAAATAGCTAGGTAGAAATCCAGACGAAAGCATGAAGAGGTTAATGACCGGTTAGGGAAACAGAACAGGTAAGGCCAGCAGGCAGGGAGGCGGCGAAGAGCGGCTCACATTCTGGTAACAAATAGGGAAGCGGCAAAACACGTGACCGCTACACTGGCCCATGACGTCACTACTATCCTCTCCTCCCCGCCCCGTCTCACACCCTCCCATCCCATCTTCCCGCACCACCTCTCCCCCTCCTCTCTCCCTCCCTCTCTCTCTCTCTCTCTCTCTCTCTCTCTCTCTCTCTCTCTCTCTCTCTCTCTCTCTCTCCTATAGCACTCATCCCTTGCATCCCACTTTCCACCCTCTCTCCCATCTCCTCCATCCGCCTCTCATCTTGGTTCATTTCTTTTGTTCATTCCTGATCTTCTTTACCCTCTTTCTCTCGCCTCCATCCTTCATCCTACGTCATTATCCTTCTCTGATTCCTCGCTTTCTTCCCACGATTATTCCTTTTAATTTCAAACATCCTCTTTCCTTCCTCATCCCCTCTCCCTACGCTTTCCCTCTCTCGCTTCCTTCCCCTGACTTCTGTACTTTTCCTCTTTCCTTCCTCATCCCCTCTCCCTACGCTTACCCTCTCTCGCTACCTTCCCTTGACTTCTGTACTTTTCCTCTTTCCTTCCTCATCCCCTCTCCCTACGCTTACCCTCTCTCGCTTCTTTCCCTTGACTTCTGTACTTTTCCTTTATCGTCTCTGTCCTCCTTTTCATATTCTCGTATCCGCTTTCGTGCACATATCAGATTCTTTCCTTGCTCTTTTTCCATATCTGATCTGGATGATTCCCTCATTTACTCTCCTCCTCCTCCTTTCCTTTGTTCCATTCTCCTATGTCTTCCCTTCTTTCTCACTCCTTTTCTCCCGCCTCACCGTCTTCCATCACCCACATCCTTTCTTTTCCGTACTCTCTCCTTCCTTAATCTTTTAATGACTTGTTCTGCCAGCCACCCTTCCCATGCACCATTAGCCTCCACTTCCTTTAACTTATGTTTCTTTCCCATTTTCACTGACATCTCATTTGGGCTTCTCTACCTCCCTTCCTACCGCCATTCTCCCCATTACCTCCCTTCCTACCGCCATTCTCCCCATTACCTCCCTTCCTACCGCCATTCTCCCCATTACCTCCCTTCCTACCGCCATTCTCCCCATTACCTCCCTACCGCCATTCTCCCCATTACCTCCCTTCCTACCGCCATTCTTCCATTTACCTCCCCTCTTACTGTCTCCTTCCTTTTACCTCTTCCCTCCCTCTCTCTCCAGCTCCCACTCCCCTCTTCCTCTCTGGCCCTCATTTTCTCTTCTTGCCTTCAACTCCTGTTCTCGCTCTCTTTTTTTAAATGACTTTACAACTGTTACTTCTACTGCAGTTTCCAATTTTCGTTAACTCTTCCTTTTCAACTCTTCCTTCTACTGCAGTTTCCAATTTTCGTTAACTCTTCCTTCTTCTGTTTCCTCCCTTCTTTCTCCTTTCCTCTTCCCTCCCCCTCTCTATCTCTGTTTCCTTTTCCCCTTGTCTCTCTTCCCTTTCCTCCCTCCTTCATCCTCTTCCTTCCTCCCTCTTTCCCTCTTCCTCCGTCCCTCATCCCTCAATACTATAACATCAAACTCTCCTCGCGTCCTCCATTTTTCTCTTCCCTCTCCTCTCTCCCTCTTCCTCTTCCTCCCTCTTCCTCTTCCTCCCTCCCTCACTCCTGCCTTCCAAAAATCCCTGCCCCTCAATCCTCTCCCTCTGGCCATCCTTTCATTTCCCCAATATCCTGTCATCTGTACTGTACCATTCATTCGTTCATCTTTTCTTTTTCCTTTCCTCCCATCCTCTCTTATATCCTATTACTGCTCTCTTTCCTTCCTGTCCATTGCTTCTTCAACTTTCCATCCCCTTTCCCCAACCTCCTCCTTCCTGTCCCATATTCAACTTTCTCCCTTTCCTTGCCCCACTCACATATACCCTTTCTCAACCTTCCTCCCAGTCCTATCTCCCCTTATCATCTTATCTATTTCGCCGGCTTTCCTTTCTCTTCCCTTTATCATTTGCCCCTCCCTCTCCTTTGCCCTTTCCTCTCCTTTGCCCTTTCCTCTCCTTTGTCCTTTCCTTTCCTTTGCCCTTTCCTTTCCTTTGCCCTTTCCTTTCCTTTGCCCTTTCCTCGCCTTCCTTCGCCCTTTCCTCGCCTTCCTTCGCCCCCTTCCCCCCTCCTTTATCCCCTCCTCTCCCTCCTTTGCCCCCTGCCCCTGGCCGTGCTGCATCTGGCTGTTACATCGGTGCCAGCAGCCTCAAGCCCCAAGACCACAATACACCTGGCCTCCGACACCCACACCTCACACACTCACACGCAACTAAGACACTCCTAGCCACATCTCGTTTTTACAGCAGATCTTAATCGATATTTAATATAAACAAATCTCCATGTTTGTTAATTACGTTTTCCGTATTTTTCCTTTTATTATTCATAGCACAAGAAAAGTGTTGTAGGGACACTGGACTCAAACAGGGACCTCTCGTATATCTTTCCTTTACATATGGTGGCTGTTCCCGTCTTGTCTGTGTGCCATCCAAAAACAGGAGGGCGCCCTTCTTCAATTCTCTGTGAAGTTATGTAATGAGGAGGAAATTTCCAGCCCCCAGCTCCCGCATCTAATCATCCGTCATGGAATCCCGAGTTTAGAATCGGAACAGGTTATATATAATGGGAGCTGACTGCAAAACTTACAATGAATGCCACTAATATTCACAAAAGCCCAAAACAAACTCGAAACTTATCACTCACGTCAGTTACAAACAGATCACTCACGTCAGTTACAAACAGATCACTTGTCCTCCTGTACAAGCTAGTGGAATAAAATAATAATAGTAAATAATGTGGTGCTCATTCACAAGAGTCAGGTGGTGGTGTTTCAAGGCCTTGTCAAAAGATGTGGTGGTGGTGAGAGGTATTAATAAAGTGGCGGGGAGGTGCCGGCGGGGCTGCCAACTGGGCCAGGAGGGAGGAGGTGCCGCCTCTTATGAAGGAAAACCAACGTCGAGGAGGCACGTGTTAAAAAGCGGACTGGTATTCTCGGTGGCCTCAGAGCATTCCCAACACGTCTTCCTTAGCGATTTATTGTACACGTCACACCTTAACATCCTCTACAGTGCTACGGATACAAACTATGTCCATACAAAAATTATAACATACACGAGAATGTTAAGGTGCAGCACTGAAAATGAATCGCTAGATTACAGGTGCTACGTTGCCTCCTGGCACTTAGAATACGGCCGAGAGAGAGAGAGAGAGAGAGAGAGAGAGAGAGAGAGAGAGAGAGA
>JAGKTI010042028.1:0-10164 GCA_018397915.1 Birgus latro
TTATTACAGTTACCGAAATTACACAAACTTCAATCACACTTCACAGGTACCGAAAATATACAAACTTCACTGACACTGCACCAGCTAAATTTCACTCAAACTGACCGAGGCCCAACTATACCTAAACCTTAAAAACCTCCTACACTCTCATCCCCAATCCTGATGTAACCTTGCATTACTCGAGAATGATCTATTTCTCCACAGTTCTGGTATGTGCTGGTGCTAACCTGCCCCTAGCAACACAGTTACCAGTTAAGAGACATCAAACATGCTAGAGTCTTCTTACATTACATAACACTCTAAATCATTTACCAAACGAATAAAATTACATAATTTAAAAATCACGTAAATAAAACATTATAGAGGAAAAGAGCATAAAAATGAATTCAAAACTTACGAAATAACTATGCTCAAACATCAGGCAAACTGGGAACTCTGACTCGTACCGATACCGGAACTAGCCTACCGTACAGAACACCGAGAAAATTCTCGGAACACCTAACTGGCAAAACCCGCTTTGTAACAATATGATGCTACTGCTACCACATCACGAAGCATTATGATTTTCAGTAATATCTTTAAGGCCGTCTTTTCTCGGTACGGGATGCATTATGCCACTCTAACAGAATACGACTACTTACGTTTGCCGTTGATGATGCCAAACATCCATGCCGGAAAACGCACCTAGGTAGCTTATCTATTATTATATCTATTCCCTCGGATAAGAAACCTTTCTTTCTCTGACAGAACTGAGCATATTTCGGAAAACGCGCTAGAAATTTGGATAAAAGCACTGTTGAGTAATTTGAATACATCAGTTATCCAGTCCTCCACCGTCCCTTCAGCAGCGCAGGAACTTAGGACTAGACTATTTAGTCCGAACTTTTAAAGCGAAAGTTACCAGTCCCATGACCGTAAGTGTTGTTGTGTGAGGATTATACTACAACCAACTGTCTGATACAAACTTTTATGTGCCCCATTGGGCACTTGTAACCACTAAAGAAAGGTAAATCAGCCCGATCCCTTCTAACCCTGCCTCAGTCCACGCATGAGATAGATATAGACCAAATTTTGCCAACGTATATTCTTTGTATAATATTAGCTACCTTGTTTCTTGTGTGATTTGTGAACATCGCATTTTAAAACGGTAACAGAAATACTCGTATGGCTCCTGGCGTAATATGTTGGTGCACTTCTGCCATGCTTCTTGAAACCAATGCAAATTTCTGACGCCATGAATGTGCGTCATTGTCCGAATAATATTATAATAATAATAAATAACAATAATAATAAAATAATTATTACTAGAATTCTGAAATTGCTGAAGCAATATTCAAAGAACTCAGCATTCCAGTGAAAATGCTTTTGTTATTGTGGATCAAATATTATGGGACTTTTGGTATGACTCATTTTTTTTTTTTTTACGGATTTTGACCTGTGACGTTGAGATCAAGGTCAAAGTCACTCATACTATGCAAATCATGTTCACACATGACGCACTACATTTCAACCGAGTCTGGTTAAAATCGGCCAAATATTTCTGATTCAGCACTTTCAAGCATGAGGCGGCCATTTTGATTTTCCTCAATATCTCAGAAAGTATTTGTTGGATCACAATATCAATGCCCAGGTGCATTGGTATGTGTCGACGAATCCGCTATTATTCATAATTTCTTTTTATCCTTTTCGTAAATCCCTCATTCTCCCTTTTTATCTCACTTCCTCCTTTCTCCTCTCTCCCTCTCTCTTCCCACTTCTCAGTCACTCATGTTTATCTGTAATTATAAAAGTTAAATAGCCTTTCCTGAATTTGGTTGCCTTCCTAAAGAGCCAAGGAGATGCCCGGAAACTTAAGCATTATCTGTGAGACTGTCAAGAAAGTTAGTTGATAAGATGACGCTTGGTGGGATGAAAAATGAAGGTGAAAGAGGGCTGAGAAAGAACGAAGGGTGAGGGAATAAATGAAGTGAGTGAACTGAAGGAAAGATGCAAACGAGAAGAAGAAGAAAGTGAATGATTGCAAATGAAGTAGGCGAAAAAAAAAAAAAAAAAAAAAAAGGAGGGGGAGACAAAATGAAAAGGAGGGAAGGGTCAACTGAAGGAGGGAAAGGAGAAAGAAGGAAGAGGTAAGCTGAAGGAAAGAAGAAGTAAAGAGGAATAGAATAAAAAATGAATGAAGGAAAAAAGAGGCGAAGAAGGGAGAGGAACAAAAACAGGATAACTGGGTAGGAAAAAGAAAGAAATATGGAAAAGGGAAGGAAGCAGGGAAAGAAGAAAGACGTCGGAATGAATGAAGATGAAATAGATTAAATAAAGGATGAAACAGATAGATAAGGAAGGCTGAGGGAATGAATGATGAAAAAGCTAAACTGAGGAGGAAAAAAAAAAAGGGAAGGGGAAGTAGCGGTGTGAAGAAGTTAGATCTTCATCAAACCTACTTCTGCACATGTGGTACAAACAAGGAAGATTCAGATCTACTTCAGTAACTACGACCTATCTGAAAACAAATGTACGGGACACATGTTTAAACCAACAACATCTTTGTTATAGTACAGCAAGAATACAATAGTTGCTTTGTTCTTCATTAACTGTGAAGTCTACTGGACTTCGGTGAGTCTCACACCTTAATAATTTAAAAACCTTTAAACACACTTGTTCTATTTGAAAATGATTGATCTTACCGAACTTACTCGTGACATAAAGTAAAAAACTGTATCTTGTAGGACTACCCTGTCCTTAGCTAAGCTTCTCAGTCAAAATTAGGAAACACGCCTTGTCCTGAGGTAGCAGTCTCAATCCCGATTGTCATTTACAACAGTAGTGATTAATGTGGTCAAAGAACAACTCAGTCTTTATACATTTTCAACCATATACCTAGATTAAAGAGTGAAGTTGCAAACTAATAGGACCATATGCTCCTAATATTATACTTGGAAATGCTTTCTTGGTTAGTACGTTTCAGTTATATTATTTTACGCATTCAAATTACTTGCCATAATTTTAGGTCAAGAAAAACAATGTTCGATTGATTATACTAATTCAGAGTTTCAGCTGCCAGACTTATTTCATTGCTAGGAAAGTTGAAGTGTTTGCTGTAAGAAAATAAGTTTACTTGATGGGCTGTGTACTGTTTTGCTTTTCATTAGGCTATATCAGTTGTGTGGGTCTCTTAACACCGTAGTCAAATGCAATCATGTGTGAATCAGTGACATTATTAAGTAATAAAGGATCACATATTGCCCTTCATGATTTAACGAATGTGAAATCCAGTACAGAAATTTCTGATGCATTCGGGTTATAAGGTGCAAAGTTCGTCTCGCCCTGACAGGAGGGCAGGCCACTGGAAGCCGGATATTTGGGCATGACATTTCATTTATTGACGTTATACTGCCCACAGATCTCAACAAGAAGACTTTTCTTAGTGACCTAATGGACGGAGAAACAAGGGGCACTGAGAGAGGGCAACATCTGCGGCCACCAACTGGTCTAGGAGCCGAATGCATCCGCTTTGCGCTCTGAGTTGACCTTCGACAGACTACTCTCAAGATCGAATTACTTCATTCTTGTCTAACCTTTAAGCATTCCACCGGCCTTGATCGAAATAATATAAAAACCGTCTGCGTTGACTTTGTCCATTGACACTGAACTTTTACATTTCCCCGTGATCTTAACCTCTGACTGATTGTTCTCAAAACCTAATTTCTTAATCATTGTCTTAGCCTGGGCGCTTCCACACGGTTCGTTTAAATTGAATAGAAACTGCCTAACTTTACCTTGTCATGTGACCTGCATTTTAGAACGTTTTTTCTCAAAAATAACAGTTCGTCTCCTTGGGAGATCCTCATTTCATCCACAAAGTTTGATTCAAATCAGATAAAAACTGTTATAGCTATTTTGTTCATAAAGACGCACGGATCGAACCTAGTTTCTGCCCTTCGACTAATTGTTCTCAGAAATGAATACGACTGCCTTCTTGTCATACCCTTGACGCTTCCACCAAGCTTGGCTCAAATCAGATCAAAACTGAGTGAACCTTGCCTTCTGACGTTGGGTCTTTCTCTGTTATTTTGACCTTTGACTGTTTGTTCTCAAAATCAGATCCATATATTCTTAACTTATCCTCAACTTTTCTACACAGATTGGTCTAAATTGGATAAAAACTGTTTTATTTTGCCATGTGATCGTAACTGTTGATATGTTGTGCTAAAAAACTGTAAGTTTACTCCACGGCTGACCCTCAATCCTTCCACTGAGTTTGCTTAAAACTGCATCAAAATTTGGCTATATTGATAACAAACACACACATGGGCCGAAATTTGACCTTGTCCTGTGACCATGACCTTTTACTGATTGTTCTCAAAACTGTAGGCTATTCTTTCCTCACCTAACCCACTCCACAAAGTATAGTCAAAATCTGCTAAAAATGTTTAAGACCTTGCCCTGCAACCTTGACTTTTGGCCAACTGTTCTCAAGCACAATAGTTTTACTCTTTGGCTGACCCTCAACACTTCCACCAAGTTTGGTTGAAATCGAATAAAAGCTACGTGAGTTATTTTTCACACTTACGGGTCGAAATCTGGTCTTGCCTAGCGTCCTTGACCTTTAAATGTATGCATTTAGAAACTGAATCACGTCATTCTTGGCATACCCTCATGTATCGTCTGAACTCGAGAAAACCTGTTTAAGTTTGCGACTTACAAATTTCATACTTACTGAAATTTTCCTACTCCCGTTTTTTGTATTGTCTAACTGATATTATTTTTTTCTATTTCTTTTATTTTTCACTAGTTACTCGTAATTTTGAGTAATGTGTGCCCCTCCCCCCCTCTCTCTCTCTCTTCAGCTTCTCCTTTCCTCTCGTTGTCCATTACAAAGCTATTGCCATATTTATGCCATTCTTCCCCACCTTCTCTCCCTTCCTCTCTTTTATCAAACAATTATATCGTCCCTCTCTCGGGTCCTCTGCCTTATTCACCGCTGTTATCAACTCTGTTTCCCTCTTCTCCCCTCTTTCTATCATGGAGTTTTCAATGCATCTCAACCTGATGGAGTCTTATTTGATTATCTGCTCTCCTCTCTTTTGCCTCATCCATTATTTCCCTTTCCCTCCCTCTTCCTCGTCATGCCTTTGGTTCCTTCCCTTGGTTGTTATCTTCAGACCTTTACAGAATATCTATTACTTCAATTCGCTGCCTCCGAGAACAAACAACAAAATGCAAAGAATGGGGAGGTGAAGAAGACACCTTTTTTGGGGGGTCTGGACGAACGATATCACCTCTTAAAGTGTCCCTGCAAAAAGTTCATCTACCAGTGACACTTGTTTTTGCTCGACTATATATGTGCGTTATATAGACCCAAGCGGATTCGGTTGGGGGAAGGGATGATAGGGCGCTCCTTCTCCCTCCCCACGGTGGGTAAAATGCGCCCCTGAACGGTTTCAAACTGTATGCAATAACACACTTGAAATACACATGATATACACTATTTATAAGCACGATTTTGTGAAAGCTGATAAAGTATATGTGTAAGATCGTAGATATAATCCAGTAAATTTCCTAAAATTCTTTTGATTGGCCGGTATTAAGTCCATATAGTACATATAATGTCGACCAATTGTCGAGTAAAATTTACTCACGCATTTGAGTATTATATGGCTCCCAGATCGAACAGTCTCATTTATGCTTATAAGCTGAATCCATCAGTGTGGTGTTACTTCTACTCTTCATTCAGCTCCCACTTACATTTCAAGATCCCACTCCTCCGAAGTCTACAAGGGCTGATAGAAAGCTACCTACTTGAAAAAAAAAAAGTACAGAAGCACTAGACCTATGCTGAACCATAAGGGGGTTCATTAAAGTGAACACCATCTGGGGCTTTGATAGTGTGGAACATCTTGCGTCTGAAAATTATTTGGGAGATAAAGTGCAGCACCATATGTGACTTCGCTACAGTAAACTACCCTGCGTGTGAAAATCATTAGGCGCGACTGACTCGCCTGGCCGCTACTAATAATTATGCTCCAGCATCTAAAAATCGATACAAAATTTGTATGATGTACTGAGTATGTAGAAAAATAAACAGCAGTGGAGAAACTACAAATGCGTAGTTGAGACCTACGAGAGAGGTTGAGGAATTGTATGTCAAAATGCCTGAATGGATGCTGCTGCACCAGTGGAGTGTGAAAAGAATGACTACATTTTTATAACTGTAGAGGAGCTCAAAGAAAGTACAAATATTTTTGTGGAATAAGCATGCTAAATGCTCTAGGAAAGGTAATTGGGAAAAGCATTGTAGAAATCATACGATAGAAATCAGAATGTATGATGAAAAAGATGGCTTCCTGAATTGCATGTGATATATAAGACAAATTGTTACAGTATGACAGAAAGTAGATATAGCATGTTAGAAGTAGTGCAGAATAAATATATGGCATTCACGGGTCACAGATGCACATATGGGCAAATGAACACTGAGAGTGAAATTTTTGTGTGTGTAAGGAGTGGAAGGAAAACTGGTGAATTATCTAGATTTTTTTGTTGGCTGCAAATGGATGTTTGGGTAAATGGTTTATCATCACTGTAGAATTCAGAGAAAATTGTACAATGTCTTCTTGGCTGTTCAGTGAATGAATAGAAGTGAAAGAGGTCGAACCAAAGACATACTGAAAATTCGAAATGGAGTTGGTGGAGGTCCAACATTAAAATGTGGCATAACCAGATAATGGTGCACTAAATGTTAATGGTGCTGGGAATCTTTGTAGAGTGGTGCAGGGCTTTGTGAGGCCTGAAAGTTACCGCATACTCGTATATGAATAAAGTGATGTTTATTGAGAGAAGGTGGCACTGTGTGATGTGCACATAAATGGCAAGAGATGTGGTGTTGATGATAGATCTTAAACACCACTCTGCAGTGATCAGAATTAGTAAAAAAAGGCATGTTTAAAAAGAGAGTAAAGAGTGGCAGTGACAGGAAATAAATTGGGCAGTGAATGCAGACCTTGATACGAAACTGAAAACTGTGTACAGAGGCTACAAGAAGACTACATGCAGGTGTGACACCACCCACCTCAAAGTAATGTATGATACTTTAACGAGGCATGGCTGGATGTCAAATATCTGAATGGACCTAATTGGACCTGAAAGTCTAAGCGGACCTGGACTGACTTGGAAAAGATAGAATGGATGTGAATGACCTAAATGGACTCAAAAGAAACTGAATAGACTTAACTGGATCTGACTTTCCTAATTTGGCCTGAAATTTGGCCTGAAATAACCTGACTAGGCAAAAACAGATATAATCAGCCTGACTGAACGGGAAGCTGTTTTGCTTAATGCACCAAATTAATTCTGAATAGTTAATAGTTCTTTTGGTTTGAGTCCCCTGAATGAACCTGAAATAATGTGAGAGAGTCGGGAATGGATGTGAAGGACCTGTATGACATTCTAATGGTCAGAATGTCAATACCTAACTGATCTGAATGCACCTGAACTCACATTAACCCGTCTAGCCACTGAGCTCTTTCCTAACGTGCATTGAATCTGGCTTTTCCCACAATAAATTAAGAAGATAGATACCGAAAGCTGAAGGGATTATTGATATTGTTATAATCACTACAGCCAGGGAGTTTTTCCTAAACTGAATAAAATCATCTAGTTTTAGCCAAACTATCATCATCATCACCATCATCATCATAATAATCACCTAGACCTCTCTTCCCACCTAAGGGTGGGATGGGGTAAGGTCAAGAGAGCAAGAGAAAACAATGATAAAACGAGAACTAACTAAAGTCTACCCAGTTCACCGGGTCACACTCTCACTCACTCACTGTTCAAGCCCGAGGAATCCTGGCTGCGCCTCACAGGCTCACCTTCCACTCACATCCGCTTCCTGACGTCCTATCATAGTACGTCAAACAAGTATCAAGCATGCACTCCTCCGTACAAAATCTTCCAAACAGGCTCGATCCGCCGACAGTTCCCTTGTAGGGGTTAATAAACCAAATCTGACTTAAGCAGACCTAAACTGACAAAAATGGAACTTGAATGTTCTGAGTTATTCCAAACATTGCTCTTGTGACTTAAGACAATGGCTGTAACAGCAGCTGAACTGGAATGAACTGACCTGGATCAGTTAACACAGGAAAATCACAGACTGCCTTCTACTGTTGTCATTTGATGGTTGTGCCGTCAGAAGGTAATGCCAAATGACGGCTTGTAATTTATACCAGCAGGGCGTTGGTATGACGTCAGCGAACTGGTTTATTATCCATTCTTCTTGATTTACTTGCCATCATTGGCTCCATATTTCATCTAGATCATACCTCTCTTCTTTCCCTCATCCACATCTCCCACTTTCATTCTTCTTTACCATCCTTTTTCTTTTTACCTGCCGCTCCACTTCAATCCTTTGTGACTCACCGTCGACCTGACTAGCTTTACAGTTCAGTAGAGATAATGGTTTTTCTCACTCCTCCCTTTGATCTCTCTCTCTCTCTCTCTCTTTCTCTCTCAACATATTTATGATATATAATTATGATATATTGGTTGTAATCCGTTCCATTCAATCCCAGCAGATCTCCAAAATTCATCTCTTCAACTTGCTCGTCTTCCTCTTCCTCTCTCAGCGTCTCTGGACTGCTACTCCGTTACGCTGGCTGAGTATCTTATCCATTCTATGAAGGATGTGACGTGCCCACAGCCACTGATATATAAATGCGGTGGTCCTCTGCCTTCGTTTATTCCTTTAGCCAGTAAACTCTCTTTTATCTCTCAGCATGACACCAAACTTAATCCTTTTCTTTCCTTTGGTCACTACCAGGATTACGTCCCAAGGTTTTTGTTATACACCAAAATTCCAGTCTCTTAGAATCAGAAAGACACGGATTATATAGTCATTTTTATTTTTTAATATAGAAATTTTCCCATCCTTTTAGGAATTTACTTTGTATGCCATTTGTCCCCTAGTCAGTAACTCTTTGGTTAGCGGACTTAGTCGCCCCCTCAACACCAAAGATATCTGTGCACTATACGAACATCCTATATATTATAATTCTTGTGTGTGTGTGTGTGTGTGTGTGTGTGTGTTTCTGTGTGTGTGTGCGTGCTCTTGCAAACAATGGGAACAACTATGGGCCAAGAAATCCCTTTAGAAAATTTAACTGAACATGAAACTCACCCATCAGTGATCCAGTTGCAGCACTCCTGTCATATTTCATATCAATCCTTTTTGTAGTTTCGGCTGCACTGAATATATATAAATGTTCAGTGCAGCCGAAACTACAAAAAGNCTCTCTCTCTCTCTCTCTCTCTCTCTCTTTCTCTCTCAACATATTTATAATATATAATTATGATATATTGGTTGTAAGTCGTTCCATTCAATCCCAGCAGATCTCCAAAATTCATCTCTTCAACTTGCTCTGTCTTCCTCTTCCTTTCTTAGCGTCTCTGAACTGCTACTCCGTTACACTGGCTGAGTATCTTATCCATTCTAAGAAGGATGTGACGTGCCCACAGCCACTAATATATAAATGCGGTGGTCCTCTGACTTCGTTTGTTCCTTTAGCCAGTAAACTCTCTTTTATCTCTCAGCATGACACCAAACTTAATCCTTTTCTTTCCTTTGGTCACTACCAGGATTACGTCCCAAGGTTTTTGTTATACACCAAAATTCCAGTCTCTTAGAATCAGAAAGACACGGATTATATAGTCATTTTTATTTTTTAATATAGACATTTTCCCATCCTTTTAGGAATTTACTTTGTATGCCATTTGTCCTCTATTCAGTAACTCTTTGGTTAGCGGACTTAGTCGCCCCCTCAACACTAAAGATATCTGTGCACTATACGGACAACCCTATCCTATATATTATAATTCTTGTATATGTTCAGTGCAGCCGAAACTATAAAAAGGATTGATATGAAATATGACAGGAGTGCTGCAACTGGATCACTGATGGGTGAGTTTCATGTTCAGTGAAATTTTCTAAAGGGATATCTTGACCCATAGTTGCTCCCATTGTTTGCAAGAGCAAACCATCGTGCTGCGAAGCACTTGCTCCTGTCTAGAGACATAAATCGTAGGTTTCGAGGAACCCGAAGAGTGATCCAGAAACATCTCTCACATGACCAAGTGCTATCAGGCCGCAAAGCATTGTATATCCTTAAA
>JAGKTI010042030.1:0-10164 GCA_018397915.1 Birgus latro
GGGATTCATGAGAGAGGCAGAAAAAACACAGCAAGATGTGGAAATATCTGCCGACAGTGATAGTGATGACGTAGGCCCCGCGGGGCCACAGTAGCCAAGCCTCGCCCTGCCACCAGTCCCGTAAAACACGCCAGTCTTCACATCAGTGTAAATGCATTTTTTTTAAATGTTTCTTACCTATGATGTTTTCTTATTAATATTACTGTACAGTACATCAGTTTATGTTTGTTTCATTTATCATCGTAAAATGAAGAGGTAGAGTCGAGAGAAAGAGTGGGAAAAAGTGCTTACCTTGAGGTGAAGCCGACCAATTTGTAGTCAGCACTGCCTCACTCGCCACTGAACCTGATGTGTTTAAACCCCTTCCTTTTGAGGAACTGGCATAGCCACCCATTCGATGCCTTGAAAGGTTTTGTTGGAGGATTAATGGCTTTTTTAAGGCACGTGTGATAGAATATCTTTGACTGCTCCCTTATATGATGCCCATCCTTTTCCTTTCTTTGAATGTAGTGAGCACGATATCTTTCCATTTTTATTAGCACTTCTTTGTTGTCCACCAGCATTCTACCATAAAATTGAGCACCTCCATAGTTATTCGCTGCTTGCTTGATTTGTTCACTGTTCTTTAAAATCATTCTCACTGTCGATTCACCAACACCAAACTCCTGACCAATAGCAGAATTACCTTTACCTGCTTTTCTCTTTTCAATCATTTTCAGTTTGGTCTCCAAAATTATTTTCTTGTTCTTCTTACCTGTTGGTGCCAAGATAACACTCGTGCAAGGTTAGACTGCTGGGGTATTGCGAGGAGCACCACAAAATTGTGAGGGTCAGTGACCTTGGTTGGAAACAGGTGCAAACAAACGTGGCGGGGCGGCAGACCACTGAACTAGGAGGCTCAGTACGCCCAATGAACCATGACGTCATTACTCGGAGTGGCAAAGTAGTGCGGGATGACGACTCTCCCACCACTTGACCTCGCAAAGTGTGTGATCAGTCGCAAAGTTCATAAATGTTAAAAAATACATGACTTTTGGAACTACCTCGCAAAATTGGTGAATCGCAAAGTTAAAGTCCACAAAGTTGAAGGATGTACTGTACCTTTCAACAATTACATATTCTGAACACAGGCCCACCTGAGCCCATCGCTTACCCTGTCTACACAAGTATAACTAAGACTGATCATGTAAGAAATTAGTATGGAAGAAATTTTCAACTTCATTATGACTTCAGCCTTCTTTTTAAAGTATGGTAATGGTGACAGATGCAAAGAATGTCCTGGTAAAGAAAAAGAAAGAAAAGAAAGAAAAAAAAAGGGGGGGGGATGAAGGTACAGTAATTAAGTTGGAACACCAAGTCAAAGCAGACTGTTGTCATATCATTTATAAAGGCTCCAATATGACCGTATGTGTCTGCCTTGGTCACCTAATGGCGGCTTTCCAAGCTGCTCAATCTCTGGCAGCCTCCCTATTCAGTCTCTCATCCCTGAGGTCACACTCAACGACCTCATCTCAGGTCTTTTTCAATCTGCCTCTCACAACCCTACCCCCAAAGTTCACAATTCTCACCTTCCACACCCAACTGTCATCCTCCATCTTCTCGACACGCTCTAACCATCTCAAATCTACCCCTCCCTCACAACAAAATCAATACATTCAAGTTCCATCCTTTCTCTCAACTCTTCAGTTGCAATCCTAGTCTCCTTGGGCATCAAATTCAAGGATGCACCACATATCTGTCTAATCACTGTCATTTCTGTAAGTCTGGGCCTATGAATATCTTTTTCCTTTACTGCTCAAGTCTCACTACCATACAGAAATACACTCATAAAACATGCCACATACGATGATCCCTTAGACAGAGGGAGAGCCCTCTCAGTGTTAATAGAGGCAACAGCTCCTTGTACTTTCTCCACCCAATCCTTACCCTAGTCACAGAGCTAGCTCCAGCCCCACATCCAGCACTTAACATGTTCCCCAAATAACAAAACTCCTCCACACTCTCATGACTCTCCAGCATGATTAATCCTTTGACACCTGACAATCCCTACATGCTCTCCCAGACACACCACACAAACAAGCTCACCATTATTTTACTGTGTACCTCTAATATCACTCCATCTCTTATGCACCCACTTATCACAAACACTGCACAAGATGAAGTCACCTCACACACTCTTGTGACAAACTCCACATGGCCACACACCATCTTTTTTTTTTTTTTTTTTCAATGCAAGGAAGAAGGAACCAAAGGCCAGGGCCCGCATACTGCTCCTTCCAAGAAAAAGTAAAAACAATACAAGAGAGAGCCAAATTCAAAAAAATAGAAAAATAAATACAACAACTATAAAAGTTTCAACATTTAGCAAAATCTGTCCACATACTTGGGTGTGACTGAAACTACATATGAATCAGTTTGGTACAGGGTCTGAGATTTGTTGTTCTTGACGTTGGCTGCTCGCACCTTCCCCTCAAGGAGACCAAAGACAATGGGTCCTTCATATGGCCAGGTGAGGCAAGTCACCTGCGATGACTGCACAAACTTGTTGCAGATGACTTTCTTCTCTCCCCTGCATTAAGAAAATTTTATTGATTCATCAATAACATTATCATCATCGTGATCAGCACCAGCATCATAATCATCCTTCTATCTCTATTTCCCACTAAAAAAATGGAATGGGTAGGCTCCAGAAGTAGAAAAAAAGATAACACAGGGACCACAAAACAATTCACTCATCATTCAAGATATCGAAATACTGACTCCATGCTAAAAAGGTCCATATATATTTTTCAGTCTACAATTCCTCCTTTTGGAGGTACCCTAAGATGTGTTTTAGAGCCACTTGCAACTCCCTGCAGTCACTAAAAGTAGTGATGGGAGAAACGATCATAAACTCTCAGAGCTAACAGGAGCAATGTATTAATTCTTGTCTCCAACTGTATTGCCTCACAAGGCACAATGACTTTCCTCCAAAGTCATCAATCTTGCATCTGCTTTGGAGAAAAAAAAAAAAGAGAGCATGATGAAAGGTTCCCACATCTCAACATAAGGACCTGTTGGGGGCCTGTATTTCTCCACAATCTTCTATGGTGCATCTTTGAAAGCAGCATTGTTCTTGTCACACGAATCTGTACTATGTGATCGTGCTAACATTATTAGCTTGTCAGCTATACAGTATTTAATTTTCATTATCTCCTGACAACTGTGTTCACTTTAAGATAGCTTTTCTACAGTGGAAAGCTTGGGTAAAGTCTTTATTGATCACTTCACCACCAAGGGGTTCACCTGAGATGAACAAAGGCATCAGGCAAAATGAATTCATCATGCCAAAAGGGTGAAACTAGTAAAGAAACGCCAAATATACTATACATGTATACAGCTCATGATCACATAAGGAACTCATAGCAGATACATTTAAGCAGAGTTAACACAGCTGTAGCATACTTGCTAAAGCTACATTTATATCAAAATCAGTCATGTTCATGTATTCATTGTTGTATCACACCTCAGCATGGATCATGTGTGGCACAGTGGATATGTGCCAGTACAGTCTTTTCACTTCTAATCCACAAAGGATGAACCTGATACAAGAAATCATTTTACTGGCACTGGCAGATGTATGCACCCTCTAAAACTGTGTAACATAACAAACTAAGACTGTAACATTAACAAACACTATGACACCATAAAAGTATTCATCTGGTAGGAGAGAAGAATTACAGCAGTACATCATTTAATATACTGGTGCTGGCAGTGATATGTGCTCTTGCTTTCTAGTTATTATAATTATAATTATCATTATTACTTTTTATTAATCCTCATTACAGGTACTATAATAACTATCATTATATTATTATTATTATTATTACTGATATTATTACTATTACTGATTTATTATTATTATTATTATTATTATTATTATTATTATATGGTGGTAGGTGGGGGTGCTCACCATCCACTCACTTGATGTAGTGCTGCTTTGGGTGTGTGCTCTTTCCTCTCTTCCTTCCTTCATTCCTCTTCTTTCTTCATTCCTTCCTCTTCCTTCTGCCTATGGGTGACTTTACACTCCCTCCTCTGTCTTTCTTTCCTTGACTCTTTCCTCTTCCTTCTGCCTATGAGTGACTCTAAACTGAGTGACAAACCAAATGGTTTCCTGTACACCAGGAAACCATTTACTATGCTGGGTGGTAACCATATAACCAAATTATGGCACCTGGTGGTTTAGTGGGTAATTAAGGTGCTCCAATCAGATTAAGCCCGTGTAAGGTTATATCCAAGGGGTGGCTGGGATTTTTTTTTTTTTTCAATGGAAGGAAGAAGGAACCAAAGGCCATAGGCCTGCAAACCGTTCCTTCCAAGAATAAACAAAAACAACACAAAAGAGAGCCAAATTCAAGATCCGTTCATTTTGAGATGCCTGGACACACTGCGTTTGAAAGACTGGTGATTATAGGAAGTAGGAAATAGATCCGTTCATTTCGAGATGACTGGACACACTGCATTTGAAAGACTGGTGATTATAGGAAGTAGGAAATACAGACAGAGGAAGACAGTTCCAGAGTTGACCAGTTGCATAAATGAGGGACTGGGAGTAACAGTTAACTCTTGCATTAGACAGCTGGACAGAAAAGGGATGAGAGGTTGTAGCTAGACGGGTACTACGTGCCCGTTGTAGTGGAGGAGGGATGCAAGTAGACAGTTCAGAGGAACAGTAACCATTGATGTAGCAAGAGAAAAGAGATAAAGATGCAACAGTGTGGCGAAGAGACAGAGGTTGAAGGGAGCTAGTAAGAGGAGGAGAGTTAATGAGACGAAAAGCCTTTGACTCCACCCTATTGAGAAGGGCTCTAGTACTCCAAACAGGGGCGAATAAAACCCGTGTATAAAGTCAACACCTGTATAGGGGTAAAGAAGGTTCGAAGTCGGCTTAGCACACCTAATCTCTTGGAAGCAGATTTCACAAGAGATGTAATATGTTCTTTCCAAGATAAATCCTGAGTGAATGAAACCCCAAGCATGTTCAAGGATGATGTAGGAACAAGCTAGACATTATTAAACATCAGCAGGTACTCCTGTGGAAGGTTTTGTCTGGTTGATAGGTGCAAGAACCTAGTCTTTGATGCATTAAAAACAAGAAGATTATTTTTACCCCAGTCAGAGATACGAGCCAAGTCAGACATTAGGTATGCCATAGCCTCATCCCTTGTTTGTTGAAGTAACTGCTGAGATGGGCGCTGCGGGAACCGAATGGAAAGGTGAAGGGTGGAATCACCAGAGTATGAGTGGATAGGGTTAGATGTACAGCTTAGAAGGTCATTGATGAATAAAAGAAAGAGAGTTGGTGATAGGACAGAGCCCTGAGGAACACCACTGTTGATAGATCTAGGTGAAGAACGGTGGCCGTCTACAACAGCGGCTATAGAACGACCAGAATTGAAGCCAGAGATGAAGGCACAGATAGAAGGGTAGAAACCGTAAGAGGGTAGTTTAGAAATTAAAGATTTATGCCAGACTCGATCGAAAGCTTTGAGATGTCAAGCACAATGGGAAAGCTTTCGCCATTACCCGAAAAGAGGATGACCAGGAGTCTGAAAGGTAGGTGAGAAGATTGCCAGTGGAGCGCCCCTGACGGAACCCATACTGATGATCAGAAAGAAGGTTGTGATAGGAAAGTTGCATTAAAATTTTTCTATTAAGAATAGACTCAAACACTTTCGAGACACAGGATGTTAAAGCAATTGGACGATAGTTAGAGGGTTGGGAATGGTCACCCTTCTTTGGGACTGGCTGAATGTGAGCAAACTTCCAGCAAGAAGGAAAGGTACAAGTTGACAGACAAAGGCGAAAGAGTTTACCTAGGCACGGTGTAAGCACAGAAACACAGTTCTTGAGGACAACAGGAGGGACTCCGTCAGGACGATATGTCTTGTTAGTACTGAGGCCAGTGATGGCTGAAAATACATCAGCTGAAGAAATTTTAATGTCAGCCATGAGGAAGTCAGAGGGGGGAAGTGATGGAGGAACAGCACCGGAATCATCTAAGGTGGAATTGGAGGAGAAAGTCTGAGCAAAGAGATCGGCTTTATCAGTAGAAGAAATAGCCACAGAGCCATCAGAGTACAAAAGAGGAGGGACGGATGATGAGGTAAAGTTGTTAGAAAGGCTTTTGGCAAGGTGCTAGAAGAAGCGTGAAGAATTTGAGTTGGAGAGTTGGGAACATTTTGTAATGCCACAATTCTTGTTTATAATATAAGTAGTATAAGTGTAATATAAGTTAGTATAAGTATAGTGTAAGTGTAATATGTGTGATTTACATTAGGTTATGTATGATGTAAGTGTAGTTCTGGACCCTGTTTAGATGATGCAATGTATGGGAAGTGGACCTTGTAATTCATTTTTGGGCTTGATCTTAGTTAAAGTGTAATAGGAGAGTATTATTGTTAATATGTGGACCGTGTGGAGCGAGTTGGACGCACAAATTCATGTCTGGTTTCAATAAAGAGGCGAAGAAAGTTGATTCGAGATTAAAATTCGCGATGAGTCATATTTACACTTGGAATTTAGAATTTTGTAGTTGAGTTTGTGTTTATCACCGTGTTGTACTAAATAATAATGTCTTTGAGCTTAGGTAAAGTCTGATCATTGATTATGGTCATTGTTAGCCGCGAAATTAATTTATTTTTCACTGTCGCCAGATCACGTAGGCCAGAACCAACACGAACAAAGAAAAATTATGTCAATGCGTGAGTTTAGGCGTCGTTTTAAATTGTTAGACCTATGTTATCGCCACAAAATTTAAATCATCATAAGTCATTCTGTCTAAGTAAAGGACTGTGTAAATTCCTTGTTGCAAAATTCCTGGAAGATGGTATAACAAGCTGACTGTAGAGTAATTGGTCGAGGTCAGAATCAGTTGTAAGAACATCGCGGGTTTTTTGCGGGGCGTCACGTCACTTCCGCCTGTAACCTCACGGAGGACGGAACTCCGCAGGTATGGTCCCGAGTATTCACGGTATTCTCCCACATACGTCACGATAATTAGTTGTCATCCTAACTATATATAAAGTAAGTTGTCTGATAATATTTACCAATGCTATTATATGACTTCTGGCTGTAACCTCATGGAGGACGGAACTCCGCAGACTGTGGTGCGGCGACATTGTCGGGATTGCTGTCTGGGAACGTCCCGCAGTCCTAGTGCCAAAGCCCTTACACATTTCCACTTAGTTCCTTTCAATTCACAGTGTCGATAATGATGTTGTATGGTCCACTTAGTAAGCCCTTTATACATGAAGTGTAATATTGTGGTTATAAGTGAGTGAGAAGTGGAGTGTTGTATTCCTCTATCATGCAGAGTACTGCGAGCGCTGAGTCTACATATTAAATTATTCTTGGGCATCTGATTATTTACATAGATATGTTATGCTGTGCAAACCCGTGGAAAATAGGGATGATTTCATTAAATGTAGGGTAAACTGTGTAACACATTGTAAACCTGAGTATTACTATGAGTCCTTTTGAGACTGTGGTTTATGTGAGTTTCTCCTGTGGTTGTAATTTTCTATTTTACAAGAGTACCTCGTGACGAGTTAAGAGGTCGAGTTGATGAATTCTTTATGTACGTGTGTTTTGTATCGGGCGAGTAGTTCTTCTGTGAGCAGATTAATCAACATCTTGTTGAGTGTAGAGCCCAAGGTACTTCTGTAGTGGTATATTCTCATATAATTATTTGTACTGTGATATGTGAGTCAGGTGTTTTGTAAACTGTGGAGAAGAGAGCTTCCATTCTCTCAGATATTCTGGTGGTGTCGGAGACTAAAGTATTACTATGCTCCAGTAATTAATTCTTGTTCGTAGTTCTATTCATTCTATGTAATTTAAGGTTAGCAATATAGATAAGTATACTTTTCGTATGTGTTTGGTATAAATCCTCTGGGAAGTAATTCATGAGACCGAGTGGCCCGCAAGGCATGTATCATCTATAAAATCCACGCTCTTGTATATTTCTCACGCTACCCTGTTTACTGCTGTAGGCCTCATTGTCCCCTCTTGCATCGTACGGGACTAATATCTTTAATACTATTTTTTTTCCCCGGCAACCGCTGGGTGGTGGCAGCATACCAAATTATTTCAATTATTATCTGTTGGTGTTTCTTCCTAGTGTTAATCAAATTAACGAGGCCTTCTTAATAACTCTAGGATATCTACTCTGGCAGTAAACAGAAAACATCGAATTAAATTCAATCAGTCAAAGTACCGCCCAGACACTGGCGGCACAGTGGTGTGATATTTAGATAGATTGGGATGTAGATTGATTATCTTCTTTATAACGTAGACAGAAAAATCCTGCTTTACAATTTAGTGCGGATGAAATTATTTTTAGCACAACGAAGAACAGACTTAGCACGATTCTGGGCAGAAACGTAAGAAAAGATGTGATTCAGGGGTGGGTTGGCTCTGGTACCTTTTGTAGGCCCTCTCCTTGTTGCGGACAGCATTAGAACAAGTGTGATTAAACCAAGGCTTTTTTGCATTAGACAAAGGATATGAGAAAGGAATGTATGCTTCGATGCCCGAGAGAATAACCTCCGTAATGCGTAAGGCACACGTTGATGGCTCCCGGCCATGGAAGCAATAATCATTCCAGGAAAAATCAAAGAAGTACTGCCTGAGGGCCTCCCAATCCGCAGCTCCAAAGTGCCACAGACGACGTTTCTTTGGCGGATCCACAGGCCACTCAGGGATGAGTGAGGCTGGTCAGTCTCATCTCAAATGTTAGGACCAAATTGCCTAGCCCCGGGCTCCTACGCTCCTTTTGGGGCGGCTTTGGACTGGATGATGGATGGATGGATTATTATTATGATTATCATTATTACTGCTAGTAAGGCCAATTTAATTCTCCGCTGTAGGTCCTGCTTGAAGACCTCTAGGATTAGGTGTGTAAGCAGGAAAATTATTCAAGAGGGCATGTTTGTTACAGAAGAGCAGTTGCCATTAGACAACGGGACTCACCTTTGCTACCATGGTCACTGGTCTCTAAATGTAAGTGCAAAACTTCAAGTCACCTGGCAGTGATAACAAGCACAAGTTGAAGTACTGTCCCCACCCTCTTGCAGGGGACACTGGTTCTGCACCAAGTCATAAATTTTAGAGTAATGGATAATGGCAGAGGCACACCATTCCAGCTCCATTAAACACTGTGCAATAGCAACATATGAGGTACACATTCACAACCATCCAGAACCCCACTGCTGTTGCTGGAGGAAAGTGGTTACATGTGACCTTTTCACCAACTTTATTTTTTTTCTTTTCTACTGAATAATATCCCATGACCCACATCTCACACCAAAGTTCATCTTCTTCCATATCAGCAAAACCATTCCAATATACATTTATAATGTCATGTTAATTAAGATCCGGTTAAGTTCATCATTTCCTAATGAGCTCTGTTTGTGGTTTAGTGGCTGCAGTAGCTGGGTATATGTGACAATTTACACCTACAGAACTCTGAAAATCTGTATGCAACTATTTATGCAACCTAGATACCGTATTTGATACCAACAGAAAGCACTAACACTCAGCTTCAAGATGTCACTGAGTTGAGGCTTCTTTGTCAATTGTGTGAGGAGGTAGGTTAAATATGGGTTAATTTTTTGTTTTTTTAACCACAGATCAGAATGGGCTAGTCGTCACCACTACCCACACTTACTCAGTTTGAATAACTGCATACCCTATTCACAGAATCCTAATATTTTTAGTTCAAGAGAAAGACCTATCCTTCAACTTCCTGATGCAATCAAGTTGAGGCTTATGGAAGGAGCTATAGCAAGATGAATGAAGGTAACTTTCTGGATGATTTGGTGAGGAGATTAATGACTTGTAATCCTCAAGCACCACTAACACCAAATGCTTGCTCATATTTTTTTTTCTTGTAAAATTAATCATGCACCATATAATATCCAGTACCAACAGAAAGTACTATCCTTCTGTTTCACAGTGCAACTAAGTCTGGAGAGAGATACAGCGAGTTAAATGTAGGTAATATCTTTGATGTTTTGGTAGTGGACCCAAAACATCACCTCCAAAAGCCTGCCTACCCATTCCCATCCAGAGATCTTGGGGGGGGGGATCATTTTCCAAGCATTAACCCCTAAAAGACAG
>JAGKTI010042031.1:0-10164 GCA_018397915.1 Birgus latro
TGCATACCAACTACACCTTCAACTGCTACATTTCCCACTCTAGCATTCAGATCCCCCATCATTACCACATTCACATTCGCTCCAAAGCTCTGCAAACACTCATCAACATCATTCCAGAAAGTCTCCTTCTCTTCTTCATCCCTTTCACTACCAGGCCCATATGCACTCACAAATACCCACAACTCACGTTCAAATTTCGCTTTCACCCACATCAGTCTCGATGACACCTCTTTCCATTCAATCGCACACTGCTGTACTTCCGGGCTCACTAACAAGGCCACACCTTCTCTTGCCCTTCCTCTATCAACACCTGACAATCTTCCATTCACACTTCCAAATGTAGACTCACCTTCCCCTTACATCTTTGTTTCACACAGAGCTAACACATCCAACTTTCTTCTCACAAACATTCTCCCAATCTCCTCCCTTTTAGCCTCAATCGTACTACATCCACGCACATTCATAGACCCAACCTTCAGGGTACGGGGATAACTCGATCCCCCATCCCTTTCTCTGGCCTGTCTCTTTTTAGGAACCAAAAAACAGAGGAGGGGGTCCCTAGTCCCCTCACCCCGCCCCATTTAGTCACCTTTTACAACACGCAGGGAATACGGTGGCGGAATTCTTCCTAACACAATCTGGCCGCAGAGTAGTAGTACCACCCCATAGTGCGGCCAGGAATGATTTTACTACAATCTCTAAAACCCGTATAGCACTGGACGGCACTGTATATATATATAAGTTACTTTACACCTGTATTTAAAGTACCTGGTGGACGGAAGTCTATCTCAGGTAGGGTTGCCCGTAGAGATCACTAGCAAGGGGAACTGCGGTATTTTAGTATGTCCTGACTAATCCGTCAGGACACAGGGCTGGGTGAATATTTAACTGAACACAGGGGAGGGAGAGCGTAAACACAAAGGACGGACACAGCGACACAATGGGTATTTCCTGATGATCACAAAGACTGTCCAAGACGGCGGGACTCTACCTCTAAGATATATGTCAGGCCACGTTCTGTCTATCGGCATGTCCAATCTTATATTCTGGGTTCCTGGTCACTTAGAATTGAGAATACACTGTACGGGATCACTCGTGAGATATGTCGATGCACACTATATCTGGGTCTAAGAGTACACACACATATACATATAGTCCACTCACTTGGTTACCACTGGTGGGCCCAGGTTGATTCCTCCATCCGGAGGAAAAAGGGGCAGAGTGGCGCGTTCCTGGGCAGGGCCCCACACGTGGCTGTGGGGCTAAGGGCTCGGCCTGAAGAGGGCCAGGAGACGGGCCTGACGTCGGGTCTGGGAGCGCCTTCGGGAGACCTCGCCCACCGGTAGGTCGCGCCCTGGTGTTCGGGGCAACTCCTGGGGCAACAGGGGACCCAGGGGACTGGAACCCGGGGCGGCTGGGCTGCGGCAACTGCTAGAGGGCGGCGNCGCCGACAGGGTCGCCTCACGGGAACCTCGGGCCGGGGGAGTAGTGGACAGGGCCCGTCGTCGGCTGCGAGGTCTGCGGGGGCTCTGGTCCGGCAGCTGTTCACCCTGGTGGAGTCGTAGGGAACCAAGGTCTTGGGTAAGACCTTGCCATGCCTCGGGTGTAGGGTCCTCTCCGGCTGCTTGTTCTCCTGTAGGGGAGAAGTGGACTGTGGCCGGCTTTACTCCTGGCCCGACGTGACTTGTGGCCGACGTCTGAGGGGCACAGGGAAGGATATGTTCTGGGCAGCTTGTGGCCTGCACTACCCCGGCCTGGCGTGACTTGTGGCCGATGCCTGAATGTGCACAGGGGAGGATAGCTTCCTTGCGGCTAGAGGCCTGCTCTGTCTGGCCTGGTGTGACTTGCCAACGCCTGAGTGGCTGGGAGGAGGATAGCTTCCAGGCGGCTTGTGGCCTGCGCTACTCCGGCCTGGCGTGACTTGTGGCCGATGCCTGAGTGTGCACAGGGGAAGATAGCTTCCTGGCGGCTTGTGGCCTCCCTTACCTCTGGCCCGACATGACTTGTGGCCGACGTCGAGAGGGCACAGGAGGTGAGCTCTGGGACGGCTATGGCCTGTGCCGGTGAGCTAAGGTCACTAGCAGCTGAGGGACGGACAATGGCTGATCCTGCCTCATGCCCAGTACGGCTCATGGCCGATACTGCGGTGCCGCTCTGGGGGGAATGCCGACAGGAGGCGGACGACTTGTGGCCAGTCCTGCCCGACCGACACGCGTCCGTGTCGCGGCCCTGTGGTGGGGAAGGAACTGGGGAACGGACTGTGGCCGGTTTTGCCCCGTACCCAGTACGACTGTGGCCGATACCGCGGTGTTGCGTGGAGTTATAAACTGCACCCCTTACCTGCTGAGCTGCGCTCCAGCCGGAGACTAGGTGCCGGCGACTGCTACCTTTCCGGGCCACCACCTGGGTGCAAGAGGGGCGCCGGGAGGTTATACGGGTAAGCCGTTCCTGTTCCCAGCCACGCTGTGTTGGCGCCAGTCCCCCGGTGATACTGGGGGGGGGTTAGGGGTGCTGGTGTCATCTGTCCCGGTTGCCGTGTGGTTTGTGGCTCCAACCCCTAACTCCTGTATTTCACCACCCTCCTCGGTAATGAAGTCACGACCCCATGACTGGAGGTGGTATAGGTGAGCGTTGGCCATCTGGTGGATAGGGTTGAGGTGGCTGAGGAAGGACGTCCAGTGGTCAGAGGCCACATTGGTGTTAAGTTGGTGTGCGCAGGCAACCCGTAGGGTGGAAGGGTGGTTCTCCTGCCAGAGGAGGTGTAGTGCTCCTCACACGCAGGTGTTGCCTGAAGGTGGGAATCCAGGTGACTCTTGTGACATGCATGGTGGTGGTGGCAGTGGTGTCCTGGAAGCGAATGTTGGCTAGAGGCAGCCTGGTGCGGTTTATATTGCCGGTGGAGTGTGGGTGCTGTGTTCCCCTGGGAATGGAGCGAGGCGGGTTCTTCCACACGAGGTGCGGAGTAGGGAGGGTTATTGGGGTGGTGTTGGGGGGTGGGGTGGGCGGTTGGTTGTTACTGGGCGAATGGGTGGGTGTAGGGGTTAAGGTGTAGCGAGCTGGTGGGCGTGAAATACGCCCGGAACGGGTCGTGGTTGTGGCTAGTTGTGGAGTGGTCGGCGATGACAAAAGGGAAGGCGGGGTGGGGGCGGGTGGAGTGTGGGGTGGCGTGGTATGGTTGGTTGGCGGGGTTGGCGGGGTGGGGGTTGAGCTGGGCGTGGAGCGCGGGGAGGTTGGCATGGCATTTCCAGCAGGTGTGCGGTGAGCACGTGGAGCAGCTGGTGCGGCGGCGGTGAGGTTAGTGTGGTGCGCGGGCGTGGTGTAGGGGTCTCGAGTGGTGATGGGGCGGTGGAAGCCGGGGTGGAAGGGGAGGGAGATGAATAATATGCAAAGGGCTCTTCCTGGGGAGCGGGTGGTGCTGGACTGGTTCGCGTGGTTGGGGAGGGCGAGGAGGGTCCTGGGGAGTCCCAGGCGGGGCGGACGTGGTGATTCAGGTAGGTGCGGGATGTCCCATGGTAGTCGATGACAACTTGGAAAGGGTTGGGGACTTTCGTGACAGTATGGGGCCCCATAAAGCGAGGGGCAACCTTATTGGGGGTGGGCAGACAAGCCACGAAAACCTCTTCACCTGGTTTGTAAGGGTTAGTAGGGGAGGAATCTGTCTGAGCGTCCTGGTGTCCGCGCAGGTGTTGTAGGCGACACTTCAGGTGATATAGGGGTCCGTGAGTGAGGAAGGAGCGGGGGGTTGAAGATGTTGTCGGAGAGGGAGGAGGAGGGGTGCCTCTCCGAATACCCGCTCGTGGGGGGTGATGCCATCATCGCGGGGGCAGGTGTTCATCCCCCATTGGATGATCTTGACGTGGGCAGGCCACTCCTGGTCCTGGTTACTCTGGATTCGGGTCCTGACCTGGTTTAACAGGGTTCGATGGCTCCTCTCACATACCCCATTTCCTTGGGGCCAGTAGGGGGAGGAGTGTGAAATGGAGAACCCGAACAGGACGGACAGTTCTTTCCATATTTGCCCCGTAAATTCTGGGGCATTATCAGAGTGAATGGCCTGGGGAACGCCAAGGTAGGGGAAGACGTGGCGCATGAGGGCGTCGTCTATTGCGACGGCAGTGTGTTCCTTGGTCGGGCAAGCAATAAGGAACTTTGAATAGACGTCGACGAAGGTGACGATGTATCAGTAGCCAGACCTGGGTGGCAGGGGTCCGACAACATTGACAGACAAAAGCTGCCAGGGCTTGTGGGCGGTGATCTTGCCGGTAGGACCCGCCATACGGATAATATCTTTCCCTAGGCAGCATGCTCGACATGCCTGGGCGACACGCTGGGCTAGGGTAGTGGGGTTGGGAGCCCAGTAGAGGTCATTGAAGACCTGAGTCAGCCTCCCATTGTCCGAGTGGAGGTGAGTGAGGACGCTTACGGCGAAGTCCTGGTCAAGGACAATGTGGCCCAAGGGCATGAAGAGTTGGTCCCCTTGCAGGTGGAGTTTGTTGAATAGGTGCTGGGGAATCCAGGAAGGCCGATCTCGATTTTGCCAGTGCTGGATCAATTCGGACTGAGGGAGGAGCGATTGTACTGGCAAGCGGGAGAGGGTGTCGGCATTGGTGTGCAATTTCCCAGGCCGGTATGCAATCTCGTAATCAAACTCCTCTAGTGCTTCGCGCCAGCGGAGGAGTTGGGCGTAGTGGGTGGCTGCTTTCCGTAGCCATTGTAGGGATTGGTGGTCCATGATGACGGTGACGCTGGTGCCCGATAGGTAGGCCCTGAAATAATCGAGGGCCCAGACGATATGCAAACATTCGCGCTTGTTAGCGGCGCAATTGCGTTCGGCAGGGTTTAGGGTGTGGCTGGCGCAAGCAATGATGTGCTCACGCCCCTCCTGGACCTGGGCCAGGACGGCGCCTATGGCTACCAGGGACATGTCGGTATACAACCTGAAGGGGAGGTCGTAGTTGGGGAAGGCGAAGATGGGGGAGGAAACAAGCTTCTCCTTCAGGGAGTGGAATGCGGCAACGTGGTCGTTGCTCCAGACGATGGGCTCCCCTTTCTTAGTGAGGTCATGGAGCGGTTTCGCAAGATTGGCGAATCCTTTAATGAACTGCCGGTAGTATGACACGAGGCCCAGGAAGGCACGGACTTGGTGTACGTCTTGGGGAAGAGGTTGATCGGCGATGGCTTTCAACTTCTCGGGATCTGGAGAGATGCCTTTCCCGGAGACAATGTGTCCTAGGAAAGGGACCGAGCGGGCGGCAAGAACACATTTAGTGGGCTTGAGTTTTAACCCAGCCTGGCGTATCCGCTGAAGCACCTGTCGGAGGCGGTGCAGGTGATCAGCCCACGTTTTGCTAAATACGATCACGTCATCGAGGGTACGCCAGGCAGACTTCCCAGGTCAGACCGCTGAGGACGGACTCCATGAGGCGGGAGAAAGTGGCTGGGGTGTTGCATAGCCCAAAGGGGAGAACGTTAAATTGATATAGTTTTCCACTGCTCGTGGAAAAAGCCGTTTTCTCTTGATCCTGGGGGTGGACGGGATCTGCCAGTACCCTGACTGGAGGTCCAGCGTGGAGAACCAGGTGGAGCCGTGTATGGAGTCTAGGGAGTCGTCTATCCGGGGGAGAGGAGTGGCATCTTTCGTAGTTATGTCGTTTAGACGGCGTTAGTCAATGCAGAAGCATTGAGTGCCGTCTTTCTTCCGAACCAAGACAACAGGGAAGGACCAGGGGCTGGTAGAGGGTATTATGATGCCGGCGTCCAGCATTTCTTGAACTTGCCGGTCCTCCTCAGCCCGTTGGTGTGGGTTCTTCCGGCGAGAGGGTTGCCGAATGGGAGGCCCAGTGGTGTGAATTTCATGGGCTAAATACGTCGTATGCCCCAAGTCAGCGGGCCCGGTCGAAAAAAGGTCTTGGTGCTCGAGCAGTAGATGGTGTAGCGTCTCGGCCTGATGTGTAGATAGGTGTTCAGGCAATGGAGGAAGGGGAGAAAGGTGTGATTCTAGGGGTGGGATGTCACACGGCTCTGCTGGCTCTAGGTCACTGACCAGAAGTCCCTTTGGCAGAGTGAGGGGTGTAGCCACCAGGTTCGCCACTTTGATGGCGTTAAGGTGGGGCGGAAGGAAGGTCGGCAACATTAGGCAGGCAGTGAGGGGCCCGGTTGGGACACTGGGGGAAAATAGGGAATGGGTTCCTGTGGGCTTATTTATTTTTAACCACGCTTCGTGGTGGGGAGGAATGATGAGAGAACGCGACGGTCACGGGGAATGTGGGGCCGGGGGCTGGTTCAGGAGGAGGGGGGAGGGAGTCGTCCTGGCTTGTGCACGTACATATGCTTTTGGGTTCTTGGGGGGGCTGCCGAAACTGAAGTCGCCTCCCGTGGCAGTCTATGTGCGTGTGGAGCTTTTGCAGCAGGTCCAGCCCCAAGTAACCATCACAAGTACAGCAGGACGAGTCAAAAATGATGAATGGATGACGAGTGGAGGCTCATTGATGCATCGTCGTTTGTAGGGCCTGTGTTTCCCCACGAGTAGGCAGGAAGCCTTCCCCCGCATCTATTAGGCAGGCTGAAGTGGGGAGAAGGGGCCCAAAAACTTCCTGGTGGCGGGAGTAAAAGTGTGTATGTAAGCAAGACGTGGCGGCTCCCGTATCCACCAGGAGTCTTGCATTGACCCCCTGTAATTTCATTTTATCATAAACCAGGGGTCGGTATTGAGTAGAGGTGGCCCCCGCCAACGTGGAGAGGTGCGGGGGCAATCCTAAATATCCAGCGCCAGTTGGGCCTTTGTTTCGCAGCCGGCGTCAGGCTCCTCAATGAGAGGGGGTTGGGGGTTCGCGGGGCCCTCATCTATTGCCAGCATTGGGCGGCGCCTTGGTGGATCGGCTCTTCTGTGTGCCACCTTGAGTTGTTCACGAATGTCGTGAAGTGGGCAGTGGCTGTTACAGGCGGTGAACTCCCAGGGATTGATAGTGATGAGGTTTGCACTGTCTTCCTGGGGCGTCCACCTCATGGTGGGGTGGGCTCTTGGAAGAGCCGAGGCAGAGGTGTTTCGCGGTGGGGCTGGAAAGAGTTGGGGCGGTGTGGCTGGGGGTGTCATTGGGAACCGGCTCACAACCCCGATTTGTTGAGTGTCAGGGCGGGCTGCGAGAAGGTGGCGTATGAGCTGGATGTCGCGGTCCAAATTTCCCGTTGGGTCATGGAGGGTAAAATGCTCCTTAACCATGCCCGGGAGGACTATGAGTACTGTATTAAAGATATGCTCATCCCAGGTATTAATTTCAGCATCCAGGTATGCGGCGATGACGAGTCTCCTAGCTTGGACCAATGTGTTGTCCAAATCCTCGTCATATCTGAGGGCATCTAGTTGTGAAACTGCGACTTTTCCTAATGACGGGGTGATAGCGTCTATAACAATTTTTGTAAACCTGGCCCACGTGAGGTCTGGGACTATTTTTGGTGCTATGCTAGCTACCGCCTTTCCCAAGTAAGGTAGAGTGACAGCTATTTTCTGATTATCTTCTTCAAAACCAATATCAAGCAATGGCTTGACCGTTTGCAACTAAGTGGTGATGTTGCATTGTTCTGGGTCAAATTTTGGTAGGGGTACATGTGTTTTGGCTGCCATTTTCACAAAAAGTTTTCCAATCTTTTCACCGTCCGGGTCAAGAACCACCGCTAGCCACCAGTGTTGTGCTACGTATTTGTGGGATGGTTTCTCGCCCTTAAATACGCAGGCTAACGCGGGTCCCTATTCTAGACCAGGAGGTAACTCCAAACAGTAGGGCTGGACACAAAGACAAGGCAGTAAATGTTACACATGTATTCCAGATATTCCACAGAGAACAACAATACATCACAAACATTACAATGGGTTGGCCGGGGGTAACTGAACACTGTACACAAATGCTGTCTGTCACTATACCTTCTGGTTTAGGTATGGTACTATTAACCCTACACTCATGGCACATACAACATATTTATATTCCAGGACACAGGAATGATTTTACTACAATCTCTAAAACCCGTATAGCACTGGACGGCACTGTATATATATATATAAGTTACGTTACATCTATATTTTAGGTACCTGGTGGCCGGAAGTCTATCTCAGGTAGGGTTGCCCGTAGAGATCACTAGCAAGGGGAACTGCGGTATTTTAGTATGTCCTGATTAAACTGTCGGGACACAGGGCTGGGTGAATATTTAACTGAACACAGGGGAGGGAGAGCGTAAACACAAAGGACGGGCACAGCGACACAATGGGTATTTCCTGATGATCACAAAGACTGTCCAAGATGGAGGGACTCCCTGGGAGCGCCTTTGGGAGACTGGGGCCACTCCTGGGGCAACAGGAGACCCAGGGGACTGGAACCCGGGGCGGCTGGGCTGCGGCAACTGCTAGAGGGCGGCGGCGCCGACAGGGTCGCCTCACGGGAACCTCAGGCCGGAGGAGTAGTGGACAGGGACCGTCGTCGGCTGCGAGGTCTGCGGGGGTTCTGGTCTGGCAGCTGTTCACCCTGGTGGAGTCGTAGCGAACCAAGGTCTTGGGTAAGACCTTGCCACACCTCGGGTGTAGGGTCCTCTCTGGCTGCTGGTTCTCCTGTAGGGGAGAAGCGGACTGTGGCCGGCTTTACTCCTGGCCCGACGTGACTTGTGGCCGACGTCTGGGGGGCACAGGGAAGGATAGCTTCCGGGCGGCTTGTGGCCTGTGCTACCCCAGCCTGGCGTGATTTGTGGCTGACGCCTGAGTGTGCACAGGGGAGGATAGCTTCCTTGCTGCTAGTGGCATGCTCTGTCTGGCCTGGCGTGACTTGTGGCCAACGCCTGAGTGTCCGGGAGGATAGTTTCCGGGCGGCTTGTGGCCTGCGCTACCCCGGCCTGGCGTGACTTGTGGCCGACGCCTGAGTGTGCACAGGAAAGGATAGCTTCCTGGCAGCTTGTGGCCTGCCTTACCTCTGGCCCAACATGACTTGTGGCCGACGTCGAGAGGGCACAGGAAGTGAGCTCTGGGACGGCTATGGCCTGTGCCGGCGAGCTAAGGTCACTAGCAGCTGAGGGACGGACAATGACCGATCCTGCCTCGTGCCCAGTACTGCGGTGCCGCTCTGGGGGGAATGCCAACAGGAGGCAGACGACTTGTGGCCAGTCCTGCCAGACCGACACGCATCCGTGTCGCGGCCCTGTGGCGGGGAAGCAACTGGGGAACGGACTGTGGCCGGTTCTGCCCCGTACCCGGTACGACTGTGGCCGATACCGCGGCGTTACGTGGAGTTATAACTCCACCCCTTACCTGGTGAGCTGCGCTCCGGCCGGAGACTAGGTGCCGGCGACTGCTACCTTTCCGGGCCACCACCTGGGCGCAAGAGGGGTGCCGGGAGGTTATACAGGTAAGCCGATCCTGTTCCCAGCCACACTGTGTTGGCGGCAGTCCCCCGGTGATACTGGGGGGGTTGGGGGTGCTGGTGTCATCTGCCCCGGTAGCCATGTGGTTTGTGGCTCCACCCCTAACTCCTGTATTTCAATTCTCATTAACACCAGACTCATTTGTACTAACAACAGCCTCCTGGTGCTCACTGTTATCACTCCTATCACCCATGGCTACCACAGTACAACAAAACAACAGAAACACTTGCAAAATCAACAAAAATAATGGAGCATTCAAAGTGTTCTGTAAGAAAAAAAAAAAAAAAAAAAAAGGCGGGGAGAAGAGAATGGTGTTTAATTCCGTTTATACTGGATGGTGGCAAGTCACCCAATAACAAAGGTAGCTCAGTCAGAGCGAATTTTCATTCACTGCTGAGATCCACCGGGGTGGTGCGTGGGAGAGACGTGAGTGTGGGAAGGAAGCACACCTACTCCTGATTTAAAGGGTCAATGGTGCTTGTGCTCTTACTCGGGCGCGTTCTGGCAGTGCTGTATTACGGTGTATACAGCTGAAAAATCGCAGTTGTTTCAGGGCTCGCTAGACCATAAGAAAAATAATCAGAAGGGCATATACGACCTACTGTTGGATAGAAGAAACCTGACAAAAAATGCAGTACTGACAACTTGGATCTGGGTTTGTTGTTTGTGTAGATTCGTCCACCTTCAGAGAGTGGACATGGGCAGATGAGGGAAGCCCGGCATGGATCTGGGTGCGGTGGTGCTTGTGCCCTGATTATTGCCTAT
>JAGKTI010042034.1:0-10164 GCA_018397915.1 Birgus latro
CAGGTGAAGGAGGACAGATATTGCCTTGATATGCTAGTACATATGTACAATATACTCTCATCCACCATACGATATACAATTGAGGACCGTGACCCCATCCCGAATGATTCATGAGGGGGCCAGACCCCCTCCCAGATATAAAAACGATTAGAAAAAAGAGGAAATATTTCAATGAAAGTTCCCATGTGAGTTCGTCTTGTTAATCTAAAGGTCTTATACTACGTAGAGTTCTCCATTTCTAACATTTACGGGATATCCCCCTCACATAATACATAATTTGTAGAACTGTTGGACAGAGGGCAGGTATGATTTTGATATATAAGTATATCCATAATGCGATATTTGGAGAGAGTGAATCACCAATGATTTGGGGGGGGGGGGATTCAGTCCTCTCCAAGAAATAATAACGAGCAGAAATAGGGTAAAGTGAGCACAGGAATTTCGACGAAATCGGCATACACATCGTAGGATTAGCTATGCAGTTGGCATGTTTTCTCTGAATGCACAAGAAGGAACTGCACAATCATATTTGGGGAACCTGAAACCCACAGATCTAGTGGTGGTCAGGTCCCCCCCCCCCCCCAAAAAAAAAAAAATCAAGTAGGAGAAAGATTTCAATTAATCTTTGCAGGTGGCTTTGACTGGCTACTCCGAAGGTTTTCTACTATATAAAATTTTTATCAGCTATGATTTTTAAGGATTCAGCTCCCTCACCAGGTTTTAAAATCACAGGAGTAGTAAAAAGAGGGCACATATGATTTTGATATCTTAGTACATGTTGTACGGTGGACTGTCATTCCTAATTAGATATTTGGGGAGCATGAGCCTCCCAGTGTTTTTTTTTTATGGGCCTATATCCCACCTAAAAATAAAATTGATCAGGACTAGGGGAAAGATCTGTATGATACTTCCCACGTGAGTTCGTTTGACTACAGGAATGGCCTTCTACTCAATGTAGTTTTCCAACGAAGATCTTTAGAGGGGTCAGCCCGCTTCAGCAAACGAAAATTCTCAGACACAGTGAAGGCTGGGTAGACATGGCTTTGATATCTTTGTACCTGCTGTGCAATGGCCTCTCTTTCGTACTATGATATTTGGGCGACGTGATTCCCCCAGTGATTCTTGGTGGGGTCGACTCCTCTCCCAAAAATACGAACGATCAAAAACAGAAAAGTGGGCACATGGATTTCAAAGAAATCAGCAAACATAACGCAGGATTGGATTGGGTATGCAGTTTCTTTATCTTTACTGAATGCACAGGAAAAATATATATACATTACACTATTTATTTATCGATTTATTTTTATTACATTTACATTTTTCTCCTTACCTGGATAATAAAGCTTGTGTGCTTGTCTCCCTGTCAGAAGAAATGTGCTAAATCATCCTGTTGACAGCATAGTGGAATAACAGGACAGTTACCATGTACTGATCATACAGTGGCGAAGCCAGAGTATTTTATTCCATGTATATCATGACAATATTCCGGTACTGCATGATTACAAAAGTGGGAGGAGCTTAGGTGCCTCCCATTAATTAAACAAGAGCAATCCAATGTTTCAAACCTCCGCCAAGGCTAAGAGCGAGCATTGTAAGCATTATTTATCGAGTTAGAAGCAAAAATGTTTAAATTGCCACTATCCCGCAATGGTCAAGAAGCCTTTAAAAAATTCCTGGATCCGGATGATGATCCGGATCACCACCAAAGTCCAGTGGATTGTTCCTTGAGCCGTGCCCTACCCCTCCAAAAACATTCAGTAAAATCCGTTCATAACTTTTTGAGTAATCTTGCTAACAGACAAACAAACCAGCACCTTGGCGAAGGTGATAATTGGTGGGAAGATATGGTTCAACACACAGCACTAGGTAGGTGGGCCCATCTGAAAAACAAAACATACTAGTCCAACATAGTTTTTGTGAATCATACAGAGTTATTGCTCAGTTCACTTCATGAAGGAGCATCAGAGGCTGTGATATGAGACACATTCGTTACCAAGTAAATGCAATATTATGTGAGGCAAGGTGGCCCTCACTCAGTGTGAGTAGGTGCGGAAAGGTGGCCATCACCTGACCCCCTTTTATGGAGTTAGAGTGAGGGCAGCTTGTGTCCATCTCCTCCCCGTGTGCAGCAAGGTGGCCATCACTCAGTGTGAGTAAGTGCAACAAGGTGGCCATCACCTTTCCTCCTTTTATGGAGTTAGAGCCAGGGTGGTAAGGTGGACTTCTCTTCCCCATATGTGGCAAGGTGGCCGTCACCCGGTGTGAGTAAGTGCGGCAAGGTGGCCGTTGCCTTTCCTCCTTTTATGGAGTTAGAACGAGGGTGGCAAGGTGGCCGTCTCCTCCCCATGGACAAGGTGGCCGTCACCCGGTATGACTGAGGGAGGGAAGCAGCAAGTGAGCGGCTGGTGACCATCTCCGGGATGCTGTCTGGGGCTAAAGAGTTAGCCCCACCCTGAACCTGGTGAGGGCTGGTCTGGCAGGGATGTAATTCGCCCTGACTGTGAACTCTGTGGCGAGTTACCTGAGCGCAAAAGGGGCGTGCGGGAAAGACGCAGGTGCGCCCGTTTTGCACGGAGCCCGCGCAGCTCATTTCCGCTTCCTGGGTATCTTCTCCTTGGGTGCGTGTCTCACCCACGGAAGGTCCATGGGGTGTTTCGGTATTTCGCCACGTATTTTGTGTTTTGTTTTTGGTGTTCTGCATTTCACCACCGTCGGTGGCGAAAAAGTCACGTCCCAGTGTCTGGAGGTGGTAGATATAGGTGGTGGCAGACTGGTGTTGTGGTGTGAGGTGTTGCAGGATGGAGGTCCAGTGGGTGGTGAAGGGGTCCGGTTGGTAGCTGTTGGTGACAGTAACGAATTGTGTTGAGCACTGAGGTGATTGCTGGACGAAGAGTTGTAGATGAAGTGTTCCCCAAACGCATTTGTTCTTGCCCGTGGTGGGGGCCCAGGTGACACGGCAGATCTTAATGGCCGGAGATGGTGTGGTGGTGATGGTGGGCCGTGGCTGAATGCTAGCCGCCGACGGGACTGCTGGCGTTTTATGCCGGTGGTTGGGGGAGAAGCTGGGGATGTCCCTTGGCAGTGCGGGTGGTTGTGCTTTCCATGTGGCTGGGTGAATGCAGTATGTCACTTGGCTGGTGTTTGGCGGTGTCAGGGTGGTGGTTGGTGTGGGGGAGGGGGTGGCGGTGTATCACTGGAGCTGGTGTGAGACTCGCCCAGATCTGGTTACGGAGGTGGTGAGTTTAGGCATGGGTGCGGAGGGATATGGTGGTGTGTGGGATGTGGAGCGGCGGTTGATGGTTTGTGGTGGAAGTGGTGGGGATGGAGCGGATGGTGGGGTGGCAGGCGTGGGAGGGGGTTTTGCCAGTGGAATGCGGCGTGGAGGGGATGGTGTGGGTTGTGCGGTAGGTGTGACGTGCTTAGGACACAGTGGTGTGAAGAGGGGTGGTGGGTTAAGGGTTGAGGAATGCAGCGCGCTATGCGGCGCAGGGGACGTAGCATAGGTGTGCGAGCGAGGTGATGCGGTGTCAGGGACGAGGGAGGCAGGGGTAGGGGGGGAAGAGCAGGGCGATGAGGCGGCAGGTGAGGAGGAGGGGACAGGAGATGAGGTAGAGGAGGAAGAGGGGGTAAGATATAGGGAGTCAGAGGGAGAGGTGGGGGTTGAGGGGGAGGATGCAGTGGTGTGGCTGGTGGACGCAGGCGGCAGAGCGGCCGCGGGTTTGTTCGCCGTGTACAGTCAAACGTGTCTATTACGGTAGGTACGGAGGGTGTCATGAAAATCAATGGTGACTTGGTATGGATTGGGGATGTGGGTAATTGTGTAGGGGCCTGTGAAGCGAGGGGCCACTTTGTGCGGGATTGGTAGTCAGGCCACCATAACTGTGTCTCCTGGCTTGTAGGGGTTGGTGGGGGTGGTGTCCGGCTTCAGATCTTGGTGCTTTTGCAGGTGGTGTAACCTGCTATTTAGGTGGTGAAGGGGGTCGGACACCGGGGACTTCGTCAGAGGTTTGAGGTGATATCTGAGGGGGAATAAAAGCGGGGGCTCTTCAAAAACATTCTCGTGCGGGGAGATGCCATCGTCTCTGGGGCAGGAGTTTAGTCCCCACTGCACGATCTTTACATGGGCGGGCCAGTCTTCGTCTGTAGTTTCTTCTATTCGGGTTCGCACCTGGTTTAAGAAGGTGCGATGGCTCCTCTCACATTTTCCATTTCCTTGGGGCCAGTAGGCATAGGAGTGGGAAATCTGATATCCGAAGATTGTAGCGAGCTCCTGTCATGTTTTCCCAGTGAACTCCGGCGCATTGTCAGATTGTAGCGCCTGCGGGATACCAAAGTAGGGGAAGATGTGGCAGACAAGGGCTTCAGCTACTCCTACAGCGTGGTGTTCCTTGTCTGGACAGGCAATGAGGAACTTGGAATAGCTGTCTACGAACGTGATTATGTAACGGTAGCCGGCTTTCGGTGGTAAGGGGCCTACTATGTCCACGGCCAGGATTTGCCAGGGTTTGTGAGCTGTGATTCTGCTGGCGGGGCCGGAGGTGCGGGTGATGTTTTTCCCAGGGGCACAGGCCCGGCAGGCTTGATCCACTTGTTGGGCTAAGTTGGAGGGGCTTGTGGTCCAGTAGATGTCTCGAAATACCTGCAGTAATTTTTTTGTGCCCAGGTGTATTTCGTTGTTAGAATGGAGATGGGTCAAGGTGTCCATGGCAGTTTCAGGGTCGAGTACAATGTGGCCCATTTGTGTGAAGATGTGATCGCCTTGTTCACGGAGTTTGGAAAATACGTGGGCTGGTATTCAGTCTGGTCGATCACGATTTCGTCATCGTTGCACCAGCTTGGACTCGGGGTGGATGAATTGCACCGGAAGCCAGGACAGAGCGTCGGCATTCGTGTGGTGTTTTCCAGGATGGTAAGAGATCTCGTAGTGGAAATCTTCTAGTGCCTCCCTCCATCTGATGAGCTGAGCATTCTGGGTGATTGATTGGCGGAGCCATTGGAGCGACTGATGGTCGGTGATGATGGTGACATTAGTGCCAGACAGGTAGGCCTGGAAGTGCTCCAGGGCCCAGACTATCCCAAGGCACTCTCGCTTGGTGGCAGCATAGTTTTTCTTGGCTTGGTTGAGAGTTCTGCTGGCACTCGCGATAATGTGCTCTCATCCTTCTTGTACTTGTACTAGGACGGTGCCGATTGCGATGAGTGACACGTCCATGTATAGACAAAATGGTAGGTTGTAATTGGGAAAGGCAACAATGGGGGCGGTGATAAGTTTGGTCACCAATGTGTTGAATGCAGTAACTCTGTCCTCTGTCCATGTGAAAGGCTCGCCTTTTTTAGTTAGGTTGTAGAGGGGCTTAGCGATGTCGGAGAAGCCCTTTACAAACCTCTGGTGGTAGCAGGTTAGTCCCAGGAAAGCTCGGACTTCTGTTATGTCTTTTGGTAGAGGAAGGTCCGCGATGAAACAGAGTTTGTCTGGATCGGGGGCAATCCCTTCCTGGGAGATGATGTGCCCCACGAAGGCAACAGAGCGTGCCGCCAGGACGCACTTGGATGGTTTAAGTTTCAACCCAGCTTGCCTGATTCGCTGGAAGACTTGCTTGAGGCGATGGAGGTGGTCGGCCCAGGTCCTGCTAAGAACGATGACGTTGTCTAAGTATGCAAGGCAAGTTTCCCACGTGAAGCCACTAAAGACGGACTCAATGATACACGAGAAGGTGGCAGGGGCGTTACAGAGTCCGAAGGGCAGGACGTTATACTTGTAATGCCTCTCGTTGCTGGTAGAGAAGGCAGTTTTTTCTCTGTCGTTGGGGTGGACTGGGACCTGCCGATAACCCGATTGGAGGTCCAAGGTGGAAAACCATGATGCTCCATACAAGGAGTCGAGGGAGTCATCTATACATGGCAGGGGCGTTGCGTCCCTTGTGGTAATGTCATTGAGGCATCGATAGTCCACACAGAATCTCATTGACCCATCTTTGTTTTTCACTAGCACGACGTGGGAGGACCACGGGCTGGTGGAGGGTGAGAAGACACCAGCATCTAACTTTTCTTGGACCTGCCGATCCTCCTCAGCTTACTGGTGGAAGTTCTTTCGCCAAGATGGTTGATGATTTGGTGGATCTCGTGGGTCAGGACAGTGGTGTGGCCTATATCAGTTGGTCCTGACGCAAATAAGTCCTGAAAGTCCAGGAGCAGGTGGCGTAGGCTGTCCGTTTGGTAGGGAGAGAGGTGGGGGGGTAGGTAGGAAGGGGGCGGTGTTGCGAGGGAGTGTGCAGGGCTCGGCCTCCTCCATTTCTCCCACGACTAGCCCTTTGAGTAGGGTAAGGGGGGTGGTGGAGAGGTTAGCAATGCACACCGTATCGCGATGGGAGGGGAGGAACGTGAGGGGGAGTAGGTAGGAGGAGAAGGTTCTGGGAGGTAAGGAGGGGGAGAAAAGAATGGGGGTTCCTAACGGCCTGTTTAGTTGCAACCAGATTTGTGGTTCTGTGAGGAATAGGGCCAGAGGGGATATGGACTGTAGGAAAAAGTGAACTGAATTTAGGTTGGTCCAGAGGCCGTGGATATTGGTAAAGAATAAGGCCGCACCTTCACTTTTCCGCTGATGAGCAAGATTGGAAATTGCAACAGTTGCTGCCGGCACAGTCGCTTGATGGCGACCGGGAGGAACCTGTGCCACCAGTCCTACTCTGCGTGTGGTGGCAATCCGAGGTACCACCTCGTTTGATGGTAGTGGTAGTATTGCAGTGGCCATTACTAAAGGGAGTGTGAATACAAAGCATGTAGTGTGGTGTAGATAGCTGAAGATAGAGGTATTAAGAGAGTATGCTGGCTTACCCTCTGTGTAAATGAGGCACTGAAAATGTCCAGCGAAGGGAGATGGTCAGGATCGAGTCCCGAGGGCTGGTGAAACGGAAGCTCCATCTGTCCCTATCACCAGCTTGCCATCCACCACGGGAGTACTGCAGTGGTCGACTGGCGCTACAGTCTACTCCTCAAATTAATTAAAAAAGCAACATTTGTGCAATAATAGCATAACATTCAAAAACGTGCCATAAAATATAAAAAGCAGTTAAGTGGGCTGGTGTTATATAGCAGTAATCACTGATCTTTATAAGTACTTGAGTGACGCTCAGCAAACATTCATTCCCTGCACCAGCAAGGCGCCTGTCCAGTCTCTCGTTCAGTCGGGTTTCTATCCCGTCCTGCTGTCCGTCTTGTGTGTAACCTTCTAGCATTGTTTTCCACCACACTTTTGTATAACAAATCATTTTGCTATATGCCTTTGTTTTTCAGGTGTTTTCCTCTTTTATTACTTTTTTTTTTTTTACCATAGAAGTATTGGTGCAGAATATGCGTCAAACATTTTGGACCACAGAATGAAAGTCACTGAAACATACGTGTCCGACCTATCATACGTCGGCAGTCCTATGTCGGGAGGTGTCATATATCGCCAATTAGCAATATCCTCTTGCAAACATACTCCAAATATTATGTTTATAGCATCAGACGTTGTTCATACACAATAAGACGTTGGTAATGAATCAAAGGAGACTAATATAGAGTGGATAACGTGGGTGGTTATGCCTATCAACCCTCACTCAACATCAACAGTTGTTCGTATGTTTTTGGCAGGCATCAGACCTCCTCTGCACCGATACTTTTGTGACCATAGTACTCGCAAATGTTCTTCTCTTTATCACCACAGTACAGTCTCTCTCTCTCTCTCTCTCTCTCTCTCTCTCTCTCTCTCTCTCTCTCTCCGTGTATTCCCATTCTCGGCCAGCTTGGGACCTTGAACACATTATTGATAACAAAGTAATATAGAATGGAGGGGACGAAAAGAGGAAACGACGGAGTGAGTAACGTTCAGGGTGGGGGTGGGGGATAGGGAATGAAAAAAAAAATAAAGGAAAAAAAATTAGTGGGGGAACTGAGATGGAAGAGGACAAAAATCAGGAGGAGAGAAGGAAGGGGTGAAGTTAGAAGGGAAGAGAATATTTGCAGGTAAAGAGAGAGGGGGGGTAGGAGGAAGAGGTGTAGAAATGACAATAGGACTTATTTGGCACGGAAAGAAAAAGGTAAATGGGGAAAGTGTGAGAAGATAAGTGGTAACGGGAAGAGACTGAAAATGAATGACGTGAGAAGAAATAGAGAGAAAAAGACACATTTCAGCAGATTATTTGTATGTCTTGAATGATTTTTTCCCCCTCGCCTTTTCCAAAATTAACTTCTGCGTTTCTTAGTCTAGGAGCATTTGCTAAAAAGTGGATGTTCATAACAAGCTGACAATTTCAGGAAAGGTCAAAGTAAGCAATCGAGGGATGGATTAGGGAAGGAAGAGAAGGGAAACATTGGAAGTGAGAAGATAAACAAATGTAAAGAAGTAAAAAAGACGAATTTAACGAACGCCTCAGCAAGGAAAAGTAGAGGAGAAGGAATCGGAAACGGGAGTTAACAGGAACAGTAAAAGGAGTAGGACGAAAGGAAATAGGAGGGAATAAGAATATACGAAATTTCGAAGTGGACGAAATTAGATCACGAAACCACTTAATTAGGAAAACTGGGAATGGTAAAATGAGAGAAAGGAGACTGAGACGGCATTGTGAATTAGAATGTGCGAGAAAGAGAGAGGAGAGGAGGAAGAAAAATGTTTGCGAAAAGAAAAGAAAAAGGAAAGAGTTAATAAATGGGAGGAAAATGCTGAAATTTAAAGGAGGTATGGATATAAAAGAAAAAAAAAAGGAGGGGGGGGTAAGGGGAAAGAAAAGGGAGCAAAAGGTGGAGCATGAAAATTAAAGTATCGAGGGGACAGTGGAAGACTCAGTGATATGGAAGAAGGAACACTGAAATGAAAAGATATGAAAAAAAGGATAAATAGAAGGAGACTGGGAGGAAAGGAAGAGGTCGAAGAAAAGAGGGTAAAAAAAAAAAAAAGGTAAGGAGGAACAAAAATGTGTAAGCTTACCATAAGGATGAGAAAAAGGAAATACAATGAAGGTGAATGGAGGAAGAGAAGAAAGTATAGTGTGGAAAGGGATACAAGAGGTAACTGAGGGCGAGAGAAGGAAGCAATACATCGAGGGAGATGCAAAGGAAAGGCAATTAAAAGCGAACAAAACGAAGGAGAGGAAGAGGGATGAAGGTAAGAAAAGGAGGAGGGAAGGGACAAGGACACGAGGAAGTGATAAAAGAATAATGGAGAAGGGAAGGGAACGGGAAGCAGGATGAAACTTTAGGATGGAGGAACGGTATGAACAGCGGGAAATTTATACAGAGAGAGAGAGAGAGAGAGAGAGAGAGAGAGAGAGAGAGAGAGAGAACGTGAAAATGTGGCGATCAATAAGAATACGGAGTGGAAGAAGCGACACTTACCGTAAAGCCGAGTTAAGATTCCGGGTGGTGAATGGTGATTGAGTAAATGTGTAGCACATTTCATTAGGCATGCTTCGGGTTAGTTCTCTCTCAATCCTTCTTCCCTCTCTGGACCCTACTTCACTCCATCTTTGGTTTGGAAAATGAGGTCGGAATATTGATAATAAAATATTTACTGCAGCCTGAATGTTCCCTTTGACTCATGCAGCAAAAAAGAAAAAGTGGTTGAAAAAAATGTTAATGGAATTTGCAAGTCTGCTAACGATCCCATAGTATATTAAACAAAGGATTATCGTTTTCTCCTGCACATCCCGCTGAGACAACAACCTCTGTTCCATGTATTGACTCCCTCACGACAAAAAAGAGAAGTTGTCTGATTCATCACGCCGATGAACACAATAATTTTGTGCTAATAAAAACAATAACACAGAGTACCATTATTCTTAATGGGTTATTTATCATAAACATAGTCCCCTCTAATAAAAGCCGCCTACTTAAAGTTTCTTTCAAGGTATTATCGGAAGATAGAATTCCGGAGGATTGAAGTTAGGTATAATTTTTCCTCTGTACAAAGTAAAAGAGGAAAAAAGTGTGTGGTAATAATAGGGGTATTTGTCTTCTTAGTGTAATAGAAAAAGTATATGGTAGGATACTTATTGGCAGAGTTAGGAAAATAACAGAGGAACTAATTCGAGAAGAACAGGGAGGTTATAGGAAGGGAAGAGGTTGTGTAGATCCAATGTTCATCCTTAGGTCTTTAGTGGAAAAGTTTTTAGAGAAGGGAATAAAGTT